>CM038214.1:262956097-263222459 GCA_021442155.1 Cymbidium sinense | reverse complement strand
TTAAACCTAAACCTAAATTAAAAATTAAACCTATAAAAAAATAAAATTCAAATAAGAAATTAAACCTAAAATAAAAAAAAAATTAAACTAAATAAAAAAAAATAAAATAAACCTAAAATAAACTAAAATAAAACTAAACTAAATAAAAACCTAAATAAAAAATAAAGAAATAAAAATAAATAAAAAAATAAACTAAATAAAACTAAACCTATCGGTTTACTTAATTTTTTTTCTTTAAAAAAACCATAATCCCTAAATCCTTAACCTTAAACCCTAAACCCTAAAACTAACCCTAAACCCTAAACCCTAAAAAACCCTAAACCCTAAACCCTAAACATTAACCCTGAACCTAAACCCTAAACCTTACCCACAAACCTAACTAATAAATAATAAACTAACTAATAACCTAAACCCTAAACATAGCTAGCTAATAAAACTAAACTAATAACTAAACTAATAATCTAATAAAGACCAACTAAAATAATAACTAACTAAACTAAAACTAAAATATAACTAACTAATAATAAACTAACTAATAATAATAAAATAATAATAATTAAAACTAAAAAAAAATAGTAACTAAAACTAAATAACTAATAACAAGACATAAACTAATAAACTAATAATAAACTAAATGAAATAAAATAAATAACTAAACTAATAATATTAAAACTAACCTAAAATAAACTAAATAATAAATAAAACCTAAATAAATACTAATAAATAATAATAAACAAAACCTAATAAATAACTAAATAATACTAATAAAACTAACTAAACTAAGAAACTAAACTAATAATAATAAAAATAAACTAAACTAAAACTAATAATAACTAAAACACTATATAATAATAAAACAATAATAAAAAACTAACTAAACTAAACTAAAATTAATAATAAACTAAATAATAAATAAATAAAACTAAACTAAACTAAACAATAAACTAACTAAACTAATAAATAATAATAAACTAAATAAAAACTAACCAATAATAACTAACTAATAATAATAAACTAATAATAACTAAACTAACTAAATAAATAACTAATAAATTAATAATAATAATAAACTAATAATAATAATAAAAACTAAATAAACTAAACATCAAACCCTACCTAAACTAATAAAACTAATAATAATAAAATAAAAATAACAAACTAAACTCCACTAAAAATAATTAAAAACTAATAATAACTAATAATAATAAACCATAACTAAAAACTAAACTAAAATCTAAACTAATAATTAATAAAAGAAAACTAATACTAATAATAATAAACTAATAAAACTAATAAACTAAAACCTAAATAACTAATAAAAGTTAAAACTAATAATAAACTCAATAAAACTAATAAAAACTTATAATAAAATTAATATAAAATGACTAATTAATAAAATAATAAACTAACTAACTAAAAAGTAACTAATAAAAATTAAACTAATTAATAAATTAACCTAAACCCCAATAAATAATAACTAAACTAAAACTAAACTAATTATAATTAATAATAATAATAACTAAAATACTAAAACCAAACTAATAAACTATAAAAACTAACTAATACATAAACATAATAATAACTAAACCTTATAAACTAACTAATAACTAATAAGAAACTAATAATAAAACACTTAACTAAAAATTAATAATAACTAACTAATTATAAACTAATAACTAAATAAAACAAAACTAACTAAATAACTAAAGTAATAAACTTAATAAATAAACTAATAATAATAATAAAACTAATTAATAATAATTAAACTAATAAAAACTAACAATAATAATTAATAATTAACTAACTAAAGTAATAAAATAATAATAATAAAACTAATAATTAACTAATTTAAAATAATAATATACCATAAAAACCCTAACTAAATATAAAATTAAACACTAATAATAAAATTAATAATAATAGACAAAAACTAATAATAATAATAATAATAATAATAATAAACTAAGAAAAGAATTAATCTAAAATAAAACTAATAATAAACCAACTAATTAAACTAATAATAATAATAAATAATAAATAACTAATAATAACTAATAAAAAACTAAACCTTAAACTAAACTAAAAAACTAATGATAATAAACTAAAATACCTAAACCCATAACTAAACTAATAAACTAATAAAAAATTAACAAAACTAAACTAATAAAACTAAACCACTAACTAAAACTAACTAAAACCTAAATAATAATAAAACCATAAACTAATAATAATAACTAACTACACTAAATAAATAACTAACTAACTAATAAAGTAATAAACTAATAAACTAACTAACTTAATAAACTAAACTAATTAATAAATAAACCTAAACTCTACTAAATAATAAACACTAAAACTAAACTAATAAACTAATAATAATAACTAATAATATATAACTAAATAACTAACTAAAATTAAACCCTAAACCTAAACTAATAATTAATAAAAACTAACTAAAAAATAAACATAAAAATAACTAAACCTAATAAACAAACTTACAACTAATTGTAAAATAATTATAAAACACCTAACTAAAAATATTAATAATAACTAACTAATAATAAGCTAATAAACTAATAACTATGTAAAACAAAACTAAATAAATAAATAAGCTAAATTAACAAATTAATAATAATAAAACTTATAATAAACTAACTAATAAATAACAAAATAACTAAACTGTAAACCCTAACTAAATAAATAAACTAAATAATAATTAAAAAACTTAGAATAATAAACATGAACTAATAATAATAATAAACTTAAAAAATTAATCTAAAACGAAATTAATAATAAATGACTAACTAAACAAATAATAATATTAAATAATAAATAATTAGTAATCCCTAATAAAAACTAATCCATAAACTAATCTAAAAACTAATAATAATAAACTAATAAACCTAAACCCATAACTAAACTAATAAAACTAATAAACTAATAAATATACTAACAAAACAAAACTAATAAAACTAAACCATTAACTAAATTTAACTAAAACTTAAATAATAATAAAACCATAAACTAATAATAATAACTAACTAAACTAATAAATAATTAATTAACTAATAATAACTAAACTAACTAATAATAATTAATAAATAAACTAAAATAAACAAAACCCCAATAAACAAACTAACTAAATAAACTAATAAACTAAACCTAAACTCACCCCCCCTAAACTAACCTAAAATAATAATAACTAAAACTAAAACTAAAAAAACTAAATAACCTAACTAAAACTAAACTAACTAAACTAAACATAATACTAATAATAACTAATAATAACCTAAAACTTATAAAATATAATAATAACTAATATAAACTAAACCTAAAATCTAAACCCTATAACTAAACTAAACCCTCTTATTGAGCAATTTTGGGATCCCTCGCATTCTTGGTGAGTTTTTGAGTGCTTTCTCTCTTGGTTTCCTTATAAATTGTCAGCTTTGGGCTGATCTTGACATGTTCTTATCATGATGATGTGACTCATGGCATGCTCTTTAAATCCATTGGGGTAAATCCCATGTGCAATGGATCATTGACATTAGAATTTTTTGGGTAATCCTTGTTCTAAATTACTGTATTACTAAATCTTTCAAAAGGCTTTAGCCTTTATAAAATTCCTCCACTGAGCCTCTTTTGAACTTGCTTCATATGACTTTTAAAGGTACTCCAACAATTATGATTTTAGATGAGGATATTGAAAGATTAGCTGAGCCTTTTGGCCAAAGATAGAAGATATTCATTCTTTTTTTAATAGATTAAATTTATCTGGTTCATTTTCTATTAGGCTGACTGATCCAAGGCATGTTATGATTAAACTTTCTAATGACCTTGATTACAAAATAATGTTTTCTAGGAGTTTTTACTTTATTTTTAATTGTCAAATGCATATTCTGAAGTCGATGCCTATGTTTGATGTTAATGAAGAGTCTCCTATTATTCCCATTTGGATTTCTTTACCTAACTTGCATAATCATCTATTTAATCATCAAATTCTTTATGCTATTGGGTTGATTTTTGTCTCCCTTTGCAATTTGATCAAGCAACAGTTGCTTCTTCTAGGCCGTCTGTTGCTAGAATTCTTGTAGAGATTGAAATTACTAAACAATATCGAAAGAAATTTGGTTGGGTTCAGAGAAATGCGATTATTTTCAAAAAGTTGTTTTTGAGAAGTTTCACAGTTTATAGTAATCATTGTAAGTTTGATGGGCATGACATTTTTGAATGCTTTATTGCTCATCCCTCTCTTAAGAAGAAAGTCACCAGTAAGAATTCAATTGTTGAAAAAATGATGATTCTCTCAAGTTGGATAAAGAAAAATTTGCTTTTCAAAATTATGATGTTTTGCAAAACCAGATTTTTGAATCTTCTAAAAAAGTTTTACCTATTAATGATTTGTCTAATGCGGAAGTCAATTTTGGTGTTTCTGAAAAAGTTTTAACTAATAATCATGCTCTAAGTGTTTCTTTCGAAGATTCTATTAAAGGGATGACTTTAGAGGTCATGGTTAATGATTCTAATGGTTTGGATGTTGTGCATAAGTCCTTTCATGATGATGGATCGAATATTGTTAATGCTAACACCATTTCTTCTAATCAATTGGATATTGTTTCTCTTTCACTTATGTACTTTAGATCATGGGAAAGAGATAATTTCTTTGCCTTGATTGAGAATGGTGGTGAAAAGAATCTTCTTATTTATAATATTTTAATTTCTAGTCCTAACAATCTTGTTGATATTGGCAATCCTTCTTTTAAAAAATAAGATTTATATACCTGTGATAATTCTCTCATTGTGAAAAGTTCTATTTTAGTTCAAAATGTTGGTATTTCTATGGTTGGTAATTCTATTCAGAATTTTGGTAATATGCTATATGTTTATAAGGGATTTGAATCTTTTTTTAATCCCTTACATGATGATTGTACTGAAAATCTAGATTATGCTTCAATTGCTTCTTTTATCAATGAAGATAGGGAGGACACTATTCAGATTTTGTTGCAAGGTGAAAATATAGATAATTGTCTCCTTAATAAAGCTATTTCTACTTCTTTCACTAATTAAAATGCATACTATTTCTTATTTTCCTTTGTCTAATGTTGTGGATGATTCTGAATGCTCTTCTTTGAAAGTGATAGCTTTTGTTGATCCCCATGCCTTTTATAACAATACTAATTCATTTTTGGATGGAGAATTTTTAGAGAGAGGGCATGGTTATAAAACTATTTACAAGAAGAAAAAATTATTCACATTTATGCCCCTCTTCACTTGTTGAGGGTTTCTCATTCCAAAGCTTCTTGGAAATAATCTCTCCTATCCTTGGGAGGTTTTTTGCTTTTGTCTGGTTTTTTCTCTGTTGGCTGAGCTTTTGCTTTGTGTTTTCTTGCTACCTGGAGTATTGGTTTCTTGGCTAATTTTCCTCCTTCTAGCTTGGTGTTTCTAGCTTCCTGTTTGTTGAGTTTTTTTTGGTGCCCTTTGGCCTTGAACCTAAATAAAACCTAAAAATAAAATAAATAAAAATACGTAAACCTAAATAAAATAAAATAAAAACCTAAACTAAAACCTAAACCTAAACCTAAACCTAAACCAAAAAATAAAATAAAATAAAATAAAAACAAAACTAAAATAAAATAAATAAAAACCTAAACTAAAGTAAAAAAATAAAATAAACATAAAAATTAATAACCTAAATAAAATGAAAACTAAATGTAAGATAAAAATAAAATAAACCTAAGATAAAATAAAATAAAAACTAAATAAAAACCTAAACCTAAAATAAATAAACCTAAAATAAAACCTAAAAATAAACCTAAACTTAAAATAAATTAAATAAAATAAATCTAAACCTAAACTAAAATAAATAAAACCTAAATCTAATAAAATAAACTAAAATCTTAAACTAAATAAAATAAAATAAAATAAAATAAACCCAAACCTAAACTAAAAAAATAAAACCAAAAAAAATAAACCTAAAATAAAAAACCTAAACCTAAAACCTAAAAAAAAAAACCTAAACCTAAACATAAAATAAAAAAATAAAACCTAAACCTAAAATAAAAATAAAACTAAACTAAAAATAAACATAAACCTAAACCTAAAATAAAAACATAAACTTAAATAAATAAACCTAAAATAAATATTATAAATAAATATAACTAAAAATAAACAAAAATAAATTAAATTAATTAAAATAAATAAAATAAACTAAATAAACTAACATGGGTTTACATAATTTAAAAAAAACCCAAACCCTCAATAAATAAATAAAACCCAAACCCTAGGCCAACCCTAAACCTGACCCTAAACCCTAAACCACCCTAAAGGCATAAAACCACACCACCTTAACCCCAAAAAGGCCACTGAGCCCTAAACCCTAAACCTAAAACCCTAAACCCTAAACCTGTAACTAAATCCTGAGCCACACCCAAACTGAGCCCCTAAACCACAAACCTACCTAAAAGACACCTAAACTAAATAAAACTAAGATAAATAAATAAATAAACCTAAACCTAAATAAAATAAAAATCAAATCAAATAAAAACCTAAACTAAAAACTAAAAACATAAATAAACAAATAAAATAAAAATATAACATAAAATAAATAAAACTAAATTAATCAAAAAATAAACCTAAAGTAAAATCATTAATAAAAAAAATAAACATAAAATAAAATAAAATAAACCTAAAATAAAATTAAATAAAACAAAATAAAAAACCTAAAAAATAAACCTAAAATAAATAAAAAATAAAACCTAAACCCAAAATAAAAAAACTTAAACCTAAAATAAATAAAATAAAATAAACCTAAACCAAAATTAAAATAAATAAAAGCAAAACCTAAACCTAAAATAAACTCAACCTAAACACTAAACTAAATAAAATAAAATAAATTGAAAATAAACCTAAAATAAAAACCTAACACCTAAACTTAAAAAATTAAAATAAAAACCAAAACCTAAACTTAAAAATAAAAAATAGAACCTAAATCTAAAATAATAAACATAAACCTAAACCTAAACCTAAAAAATAAACTAATTTAAAAAGCCTAAACTAAAATAAATAAACCCAAAATAAATAAACATAACTAAATAAAAAAATAAACCTAAATAAAAATAAAATAAAATAAACTAAAATAAATAAAAATTAACTAAATAATAAACTTGGGTTTACTTGGTTTAAAAAAAAACCTAAATACCACTACCTAAACTACCACCTAAACCCTCTTGCCTCCCTATCCACCTATTGACCTGAGCTACCCAGGCCTTCCCAAACCCTAAATCCATGCCCTAAACCACACATCCTGACCCTAAATCTTTTACCATACCCTACCCAACTATACGCCACTAAACTAGATCACTGATCTTAAACCTCATCACTAAACCTAAAACCTCACCACAAATGGCTGACATTCCCACACACCACCCCACCCAAACTAAAAAACTATAACCTAATAAATAAAATAATAATGATAATAAAATAAAATAAAACCTAAACTAAACCTAAAAATAAAATAAAAATAAAATAAAATAAAATAAATAAAAACCTAAACCTAAGAATAAAATGCTTAAATATAACAAAAAGTGGTTGTAAAATAAGAATAAAATAAACCTAAAATACAATAAAATAAAAATTAAATAAACACCTAAATTTAGAAAAATAAACCTAAAAATAAAACTTAAAATAAATAAAAAATTAAACCAAAGCCCTAAACTTAAAAAAACCTAAACCTAAAATAAAAATTAAATAAACAAAATAAAATAAACCTAAACCTAAAAAAAATAAACTAAACTAAAATGAATGAAACCTAAACCAAAACCTAAAATAAACTAAACATAAACCTAAACCAAAATTAAATTAAATAATATAAGCTAAAAATAAACCTAAACCTAAACTAAAAAATAAAATTTAAAATTAAACCTAAAATAAAAATATAAAACCTAAACCTAAAAAAATAAAATAAAAACTTAAACCTAAACCGAGAAAAAATAAACCTAAACCTAAAAAGTAAAATAAAATTAAAACTCAACTAAAAATAAATATGAACTTAAAAAATAAAGTAAAGTAAAAATCCTAAACTAAAATAAATAAAATTAAAATAAATAAACTAAACTAAATAAAAATAAAAAAATAAAGCTAAATAAAAATAAGAAATAAAATAAACACAAATAAATAAAATAAACTTAATAAACCTAAACATACCAATTTATTTAATTTTTTTTAAAAAAATTCTAAAGCCTAAATCCTAAACCCTAAACCCTAAACCTTGAATCCTAAACCACAAACTAACCCTAAACCTACCTGCAACCTACTACTAAACCTAAAAAAAACCCTACCACACATTAAATCCTAAACCCTAAACCCTAAACCCTAAACTTTAAACCCTAAACCTTAAACCTAAAATGATAAACCCTAAACCCTAAACCCTATAATGTAAAAACCTTAACCATAAACCCTAATCCCTAAAACTATAAACTCTAAAGGATAAATCCTAAACCCTAAACACTAAACCCTAACCTCTAAACCCTAAATCTTAAACCCTAAAACTGTAAACCATAAACCCTAAACCCTAAAACATTAAACCCTAAATGATAAACCCTAAAACCTAAAACTTAAACCCTAAACAAATCCTAAACCTAAAACCCTAAATAGTCCTTAAACCTTAAGAATGGGTAGAACCTTGATGTCTAGAACATCACTATCAACTTGGTTCAGTATGGATTTAGAGGTGGAGGCGAAGGCAGAGGTTACGATTATCGTATTGGTGGTGGAGGATTTGCGGGTGTTGGTGGATATGGAGGTGGTGCTCTGAGCAATGGTGGTTATGGATGTGGGAGGAGCGACAGAGGTTACACCCGTGGTGGTGGGGCAGGGAGAGATCGAGGATATTATGGCGGATCCTACTACTCGAGAGGCGAGGGTGGTTCTGATGGGAACTGGAGAAACTAAAGAATCACTGATGCGATCTATTGTTTATGGAACTGTGTCTTTAGAGTAAAGACAATTCTACTTATCTAGAGTTTTTATTTTTCTCTATGAGTGCTCATTTCTGATCTATGTCATCGCTTGGGTCTTAGAAAACTTGGGGTTCTACTTTGTTCATGAAATCAAAAATAAGAAATGTTGAGTCTGAATTTGTTCTCTATTAAAAAAACCATAAACCCTTAACCCTAAACTAAAACTTAAACCCTAAACCTAAAACCTAAACCCTAAACCCTAAACCTTAAACCCTAAACCCTAAACCCAAAACTAACCCAAAACCCTCAACCCAAAAAAGCTAAAAACCTAAATCTAAACTAAATAAAACCTAAAAATAAAATAAATACAAAAATCTAAACTAAAATAAAATAAATTAAAAACATAAACTAAAACTTAAACCTAAACCTAAACCTAAACTTGAAAAGAAAATAAAATAAAAAATAAAAACTAAAATAAAATAAAATAAATGAAAATCTAAACTAAACTAAAAAATAAAAAACTAAATAAAATAAAAATTAAACATAAAATAAAAATAAAATAAAATAAAACTAAATAAAAACCTAAACCTAAAAATAAACCAAAATAAAGATAAAATAAAAAAAAAATAAAACCTAAAACTAAACTAAAGCCTAAACCTAATGAAAATAAAATAAACAACTAAAATAAACCTAAACCTAAACTAAAATAAACTAAACTAAAATAGATAAATCCTAAACCTAAACCTATGATAAATAAAATAAAATAAACTAAAAATAAACTTAAACCTAAACTAAAAAATAAAACCTAAAAATTATCCTAAATTACAAACCTAAAACCTAAACCTAAACCTAAAAAATAAATTAAAAACCTAAATCTAAACTAAAAAATAAAAAATAAAACCTAAACCTAAAAAAAATTCAACTAAAAAATAAACCTAAACCTAAAAAATAAACTAAAATAAAAGACCTAAACTAAAATAAGTAAACATAAAATAAATAAACTAAACTAAATAAAAATAAAAAATAAAACTAAATAAAAATAAAATAAATAAAATGAACTAAATAAATTAAATAAACTTAAACTTACCGGTTTACAAAATTTAAAAAAAACCCTTAACCCTAAATCCTAAACCCTAAACTATAAACCCTAAAACTAACTCTAAAACCTACAACCCTAAATCAACAACCCTAAAACCCTAAACCCTAAGCATGAAACCCTAAACCTTAAAACCTTAAACCTGAAACCCTAAACCAATAACACTAAGTTAACCCTGAACCCTAAACTAACCCTAAACCCCAAGAGTGGGTAGAACCTTGATGACAAGAACATTACCATCAACCAAGCTCAGTCTACATCTAGCAGAGGAGGCGAAGGCAGAGGCGGCGATTATTGCAGTTGTGGTTATGGAGGCCAGAGGAGCGATGGAGGTTACAGCCGTGATGGTGGTAGAGGGAGAGATTAAGTATATGATGGTAGATCTCACGGCTCAAGATGTGGGGGTGGTTCTAATGGGAACTGGAGAAACTGAAGAACGGCCGATCTGATCTACTACTTATGGAATTATGTATTTATAATAGAGACGGTTCTACTTATCTAAGGTTTTTGATTTGCTCTATAGGTGCTCATTTTTTATCTATGTTGTTACTTGTGTCTTAGAAAAGTTGGGGTGCTACTTGGTTGATGAAATCAAAAAGAAAAAAATGTTTAATTTGAATTTATCCTCTATTAAAAATTAAAAGTTTAAACCTTAAACCCTAAACCCTAAGAATGGGAAGAACCATAATGATAGGAACATCACAATCAGCTAAGCACAATCTAGATCTGACGTTGGAGGCGAAGGTGGAGGCGGTTGTTATCACAGTGGTGGTGGGGGATCTGGAGGTGCTAGTGGATATGGAGGTGGTGGTTATTGACGCGGGAGGAGCGATGAAGGTTACAGTTGTGGTGGTGGCAGAGGGAGAGATCAGGGATATGATGGCAGATCCTGCTTCTCGATAGGCGGGGGTGGTTCTGATGGAAAATATAGAAACTAAAGAATGACTGATCCGATCTGCTTTTTATTAAACTATCTTTATAAAAGAGATAGTTCTACATTTCTAGGGTTTTATGGGTGCTAATTTTTTATCTATGTTGTCACTTATGTCTTAGAAAACT
Source organism: Cymbidium sinense (assembly GCA_021442155.1). Taxonomy (NCBI): domain Eukaryota; kingdom Viridiplantae; phylum Streptophyta; class Magnoliopsida; order Asparagales; family Orchidaceae; genus Cymbidium; species Cymbidium sinense. The sequence goes on along the minus strand of CM038214.1, from coordinate 263,211,347 downwards.
TAGGGTGATACTTAGTTCACGAAAGCAAAAAGAAGAAATGTTGAATCTGAATTTATTCTCTATTAAAAAAATCTTAAAACCTAAATTCTAAACTCTAAACCTTAAACTAAAACTTAAACCCTAAACTCTAAATCCCAAACTCTAAACCCTAAACCCTAAACCCTAAAAAGCTTATAACCTAAACCTAAACTAAATAAAACTTAAAAATAAAATAAATAAAATCCTAAACTAACATAAGATAAAAAAAATTAAATTAAATTAAAACATAAACTAAAACCTAAATTTAAACCTAAACCTAAAAAGAAAATAAAATAAAAAAATAAAAACTCAACTAAAATAAAATAAATAAAAACCTATACTAAACTAAAAAAATAAAAAACTTAAATAAAATAAAAACTAAACATATAATAAAAATAAAATAAACCTAAAATAAAATAAAATAAAAACTTAAACTTAAAAAATAAACATAAAATTAAAACTAAAAATAAAAAATAAATAAAACCTAAACCCTAAACTAAAAGAAACATAAACCTAAAATAAAAATAAGATAAAAAAGTTAAAATAAACCAAAACCTAAGCTAAAATAAACAAAACTAATATAACTAAATCTTAAACATAAAACTAAACCTAAAGTAAAAAAATAAAATAAACTCAAAATAAACCTAAACCTAAATTAAAAAATAAAACCTAAAAATAAACCTAAAATATAAACCTAAAAACTAAAAATAAACCACTTGTATTCTAAAAAGTAAGATTATATGTTCAAAATAAATATTATATGTTGTAGCATAGTATAGCATCATATATCATAATATATTATGCTACATATTTTAAATTCTTTTAGTATTTTACAATCATGTCAAGCCTACACTAGCATTTTTATAAAAGTGTTGATTTACACTTTAAAATGGTAGAAGGCCAAATTCATAATAGGTGGAGCATGGCATCATAATATATTGTTCCAATTTAAAATATGCAAGTGTTACAACTAAAATATATAGTTTTATTATTTAGTCTAATTTTATGATTTTTTATTCTAAGAAATCCCCTGTGATGTGATATGCAATATAATATAATATAATATGTTATAGTGTATTATAATATAGGATGCCATAACATAGTGTAGCTTCATGCATTATAGCATATGATTGTGTATTACTATTTGTTGTTTAGCATATTTTAGATTGTTATGGTATGATGTAGTAGAGTTTATACTAGTATAATTCATAAAAATATTGATTTATAGGCTGAGATGATGGGATTTGGCCAAATTTAAGGTAAGCTTTAGGTAACATCATTGGGGGTGTGCTATGGTGTGTCTTTTAATCAAAAGAATGGAATTTTGCATCCAAAATTAATGTTTATTTTTCAACCAAATATTATAAATTTTTCTCAAAATGATTCATTTTAAGGTGTAATGTAAGATAATATATTATATGAAAGCATATTAAAATATAATGTACATAATAATATAACTTCACATTTATATGAATGTGGTGGTGTGTTACTAAATGTTGTGTACATTTTAGTATGTTTTACTTTTTTTTATAATACATTGGGTCAAAACTCACAAAAATGTTAATTTGAAGGTTGACATGGAAGAATTTAGCCAAATTCACGGCACACACTAAAGAAGCAACACCAAAATTCTACTATTTTTATCATTTCTAATAGAAAATAGCCATTTTACATCCAATATGAACATTATTCATATTTTAAAAAAAAATTTGTTATTTATTCCTTTTAGGTGATTCTAATGAGGTGTAATGTTAGACAACATATTATATTATAGAAAATTATATTATAACATCATATATTATAATATAATATTGTGTGTTAATTCACACTATAATATGTTTAGCATGATATTGTATAGTTAGTTTGAGCTTGCACCATCAAAACTCATAAAATGTTGATTACAATGTTAAGATGATGTAATTGAATGAATACATTGTTAAGCTTTTACTTGAAGTATTAAAGGTGTGCATAAGAGAAGAAATAAAATTTGATGAGAATTACATGTCAAGGACATGGAAGGAGATCCATAGGGGATCACACATGCATTGGACCTGACATGTGAGGGGTCTATGTCGAGGGCATAGAAAAAAAAATTCTATTAGGGATAAGGTTTTAATTTGATTTGATTATATGATTTATGAAAAGAAGATTCACTAGGGATAAGAATCTATAATCCACGAAGGATTAAGATCTAATTGAATTTAATTTATTTTGTTTTGATGGCATATCTGCTAGAGATATAGGCTCAAGTTCAGGGATCGGGTATATGAACCTTCCACTAGGGAAGCAGGTTCGGGCTATCCCTAGGAATTGGGATTTGAGTTTGATTTTGTAGATTTTTTTAGGGATGTATCTGCTGGGAATAAGAGTTTGGTTAGATTTATTTGATTTAGACTCTACTAGGGAGTTTGTTTAATTTGGCTCCACTAAGGAGGTTGGTTTTGAATTTGATTTGTTTGCTTGACTTGTTTATATAAGATTTGGGGCTCCACTAAGGAGAAGGGTGAGATTTAACTCAATTAGGAAAAATTAGATTAGGTTTAATTTAATCTGAGTTAGTGTATGGACCTTGTTGGTGTACGATGGACCTACTAAGAATGGGCTATCTCAGCCTTGATCTACCTCAAGTTTACAAATCTAAATGGATACTCTACCAGTTGTGGGGTAGAGCTAGCCAACCTATGGGGTTGCCTTTCAGTGTGCAATGACTGTGCTAGGAAGAAGGAGTAGCAGACATACATCTTTTGAAGCGAGGAACAACCACAAGGGTGACCTGTTACATGCACATCAAATTGAACCTAACCTAGGGCGACTACTGAGTGAATGCTGGTGGGGATTTATATCTACTCAAAACTAGTCAAGATTAATTTTATCTTAAGTTCATGTGATTTGATATGGTTTATTTGGTTTAGTTTGAGGTTCAATTGAGGGCATATCCACTAGGGATGTGAGCTCAATCAAATTTGATAGATTTAATTTATGGACCATGTTGGCGTGCAATGGACCCACTGAGAAGGGGCTATATTGGACTTGTCCAATCTCAAATTTATAAATCCAAATGGAAAGTCTACTGACCATAGGGTAGAGCTAGCCAGCCTAAGGGGTTTCCTTTTGGTGTGCAATGATTATGCTTGGAAGAGGGCGTAGCAGACTTACATTTTCTTAAGCAGTGAACAACCATTAGGGTGACCTATTGGTAAAGTAACAAATCGAACCTGACTTAGGGGCGATTATTGAGTGAATGATGCTAGGGACGTATATTAACTCAAGAGTAGTTAGGAAATTCTTATAGAGATTTTTGCTGACACAGTCTTAAAGATAGGATGCTTGCTTGGAAAATGTTATCGCCAGGGATGTCCCCCTAATCCACAAGTGAATATATATTTTGTTTATATGTTTATCTAGACCCTATTAGTGTGTGAGGGACCACACTAAGAAGGGCCTATGTTGACCTTGACATATCTCAGGTTTATTGGACCAAGAGAGAATCTGCACATCCATAGGACAGATCTCTAACCATAGGGGTGGTTATTAGGAAAGGGGAACTATCCAATCCAATAGTAACTCGAGTAGTGTCTAAATGGGGTCACAAAGGACATGATCCAAATATAGTGTCCTCAGTGGAGGTGCTACCAGGGGCGTTATCTTGAGCCCTGAAAAAAATCTAATAGGAGTATGATGGCCAACTCAAGGAGAAAGTGTAGTATACTTACATCTGTCATGAGTGGTGTATCTTAAGGTGCGAGAACCAGCCAACCTAAGGTGTATCTATCAGCATAGTGAGAACCAACCAACCTAAGTTGCCCATTGGTGTCCAATGACAAATAAGGAAAGAAATCATGTAGGCTTACAACTTTTCAAGTAGAACTGATCATTGAGATAGTCTATCATCGGCGAGATAGATATTATTTGACCTAGAGTGACTACTATGCGGGGAGCTCCGAGGAAGGACTGGACCTAGATTTGAAGTAGACAAGAGGGAAGGAGCTACTAGGGTACTTATCTTAAACCTCAAATATACTCAACCCAGTCAGTGTACGAAGACTAATCTAAGAAGAAAGTATAGCAAACTCACATCCTCTTAAACAAAGCCAACATGAGGTAGCTTACCGACCACATAGTAAGCACTATCAAATTTATAAGGCTCTCATCGGTCTGCAGTGGCCAAGTAAGGAAGAAAAGCATAGCAAACTTACATCCTAGTAGTGACACACTTGGTAGGGTAGCGCGTAACCTAGGCATTGAATTGAGTGTCATTGGGCTCATTATCTCAACTCATAGCAGCTCAAACAAACGATATGTGTTTGTCTTATATGTTTATGTGTAGTTTGTGTTTGCATTGTATCGATGAAGGATATGACACCACTCAGGTTCCTTACACCAACCCTAAACACTTCATGGCAAATTCACAAACAAGAATACTTTCAACATGGAAGAGACTGAATTCAAAATGGAATTTTCATTGATGATAATTATTTTCTAACATGATTTATAATATTTCTTTAAGTAGAGAACATTGATTAGAAGCATTGGGAACTCTCCCTTATGATTAATAAGTTGATAAGATCTTCCTTGGTAGGCATTCTCTATGGAAAAAGGGCCTTCCCAAGTGGGCTCAAACTTGCCTCCCATCTTATGAAGGGCAATGATTAGCCTCCTTAGAAATAAAATAAGCTCTCCTACTTGAAAAGCTCTAGGATGGACCAACTTGTCTTGAGCTTGAATCATTTTAACTTTGTATAATGTGAGATTTTGGCATGCCCACATGCATATCTCCTCCAAACTTTTGAGCTCTTTTATCCAAAACTTGGCATTATGCTTTGTTGTGATCTTGCTACCCATAGCCATCCTTAGTGATGGGAGTTGGACTTCTAATGGTAGAATATCTTCAGACCCATACACTAAGGAGAAAGGAGTAGACTAAGTTGGAGTTCTATATTTAGTGCGGTAGGCCCACAAGGCTTCAACTAACTGCTCATGCCACTATCGCTTATTGTTATTGAGTTTCTTCTTCAGTATTTGGATGAGTGATTTATTGAAGGATTCTGCTAAGCCATTTACCCTCACGTAGTTGATGATAGAATATCTCCAATCTATACTATGTCTCTGGGTAAAGTTATTGATCTCAGTGCTTTTGAATGCAATACCATTATCAAATATAATTCATCGAGGAAATCCATACCTGTATATGATATAAATCCTAAAAAGCTAGAGCACATGCTGAACTATGACTTCTCTGATCAGAATCACCTTCACCCATTTGGAAAAGTACTAATTAGGAGCTAAGATGAACTGATGACCCTTGGAAGATAGAGGATCAATCAGACCCACTATGTCAGTACCCCAACATTCGAATGGCCTTGAGGCTAATGTAAGATGTAGAATGTTGGGTGGTTAGTGTAGGACCACACCATGTAGTAGACATTGGTGGTATCACCTAGCCATATCTATGCAATCTTTGATTATCAACAGCCAATAGTACCCTAGTCTCTTGATATTCGCTTTCATCTTTAGACCGTATTGGTTGGCTCCATGTAATCTTGAATGTACGTCAGCCACGATCTTATGGGCTTTGTGTTGGTCTAAACAATGTAACCAGATTTTATCGAAAGACCATCAGTACAAGACACCATCTACAAGAGCATGGGAAAGTGCTCTCTGCTTCATATGATGGGCTTGGGACTTCTCTTGAGGTAGTTTGCCTTTATTTAGGTAATCCATGAATAGTTGCCTCCAATCTAACTCCTTGTATTTCTTGGTAATAGCAAGCTCCCCTTCAAGAGAGTACTTTTTGAAGAGTTCAATATCAATAAGGCATAAGACTTATTTATTTTGGCTAGAGAATGCTCTACAATGTTCTCTCCTTGAGGAATCTTCTAAATGGTAACCTCTAGGATTTGGGCCAACAACTCTATGGTGTACTTATGGTAGTGATGGAACTTGGGATTAATAAACTTATAGGACCCAGTGATTTGGTTGATAATTACCTGAGAATCCCCAAAGATGTTGATGTTCTAGATGCTCAAAGTAATGGCTAACACCAAACTAGCAATCAGAGCCTCGTATTCAGCATCATTGTTGGTGCAAGGATTGGATAGATGATATGAGAGTCCATCACATCACAGTCCAGAGTTAAGAGAATTATTCTTACCTCTACCTTTCCTAGAATAGTAGATTATGATTCTTCTTCTCTTTGATAAGAAGCTACACCATAAAAGTACATCTCCCAGTGGTGAATGCTAGTATCCCCTAAGTTCATGATTTGTTCATCAAGGAGATCATCACTAAGCAGAGAGTCAATAGGAAGTGGGTGTGCTGCTAAGAAATTTGCTACCACTTATCCTTTTATCGTACTAAGGGGTGTGAAGGTAATGTCAAACTATGAGAGGATTATGGATCATCGTGCCAACCATCCGCATATCGTTGGCCATGTCATGAGATACTGTAGTGGATTGATCTTAGAGATTAAGTTCTCCTTATGAGGAAGCATGTAGTGTTGTAGCTTTTGGGATACAAAGATTAAAGCTAGAAAATGCTTCTTAATGGGTAGATAATTAGCCTCAGTAGGGATTAGACAATGGCTATGGTAGTAGAGTGTGTTTTCCTTCTCTTCTTCATTGGCGTGGGTCAACAAAGCACCAAGGGAGTCATCTAATGTAGTAGTGTAAAGTATGAGCGGCTTGCCCGGGATAGGGGCTGCTAGAATCAATGACATCATTAGATAATGCTTGATGTCTTCAAAGGCATGCTCACACTTTTCATCCCACTTGAACTTGGTGTTTATTTTGATAAGTGTTGAGAATGGCTAACATCTTCTTGACAAGTTGGATATAAAGCATCTTAGATACGCCAACCACCCTTGGAATGATCCGAGTTGAGTTAAACTTTTAGGGGGTGAAATTTCTAATATCACCTTGATCTTCTCTAGATCAATTTTGATTCCCTGGTGTCGAACAACAAACCCAAGGAATTTCCCTGAAGCTAGAATGCACACTTCACGGGGTTCATTTTTAGGTTAATTTGTCTTAACTATTTAAAAACTACTCTCAAGTTAAATAGATGGTATTCCTTTTATATACTTTTGATCATGAGATCTTGGACATATCACTCGACTTGATGATGAATGAGTTCATCAAAAATTTAAGTCATACCCCACTGGTATGTAGCACCAGCATTTTTAAGTCTGAAAGGCATGACCTTATAGCAATAGATTCTAATCAGGGTTCTAAATGCAGTGTTTCTTTCATCTTCATGGGCTATCTTTATTTGGTTATATCCATATAAGCCATCCATGAAAAAGAAGACTGCATGAGATGAGGCAATGTTCACCATCAACTCCAGGATTGGTAATGAAAATTCATCTTTTGGACATGCCTTATTTAAATCCCTAAAATTGGCGTATATGTGAATTTGGTCATTCTTTTTCTTAACTAGAATGATGCTGGCTAACAAGGTAGGGTATTTTTCTTTCTAGATGAAGCCAGTATTGATTAGTTTCTTGACTTCATAAATAACCAGTTGTTTTATATCTAATTACATACGTCTAGGAGCTTGCTTGATAGGGATAACAGTAGGCTCTATTGCTAGTTTATGGACCACTACATTAGAAGCCAATCTAGGCATCTCTTCATAAATCCATGCAAAGTAATCCTTAAATAAAGAACTGATGTATGTCCGGCATGGATCTTCTTTAGTTCCTAAGTTTATTTCTTTGAGCATGTCAATGGTTGACTTGATCTCTTCTTTGAACTCTAGCGGTGAATCTTTTACTTTAAAATCATCTAAAATTTGTAAGTACAGCTCCTCATATAAGTTAATGTCATTTGAAAAGAACCAATCAGATTACAAATGATTGGTGAAGTCTAAACAGTAATTGTCATCATCGACTGGACCTACTATACCAAATCTTACTCCCGATCTTGATTAAGAGCTTTTCCATTTGTTCTTCCATATTCTTTTGAAGTAGTCTGACATGTGCTTTGACCAAGTATGTGGGATTAAGCCTTTCTTTACTAAATTATGAACACAAGGTAAGTATCAATCAAAAGGAAATTCTATTAAATATTTATATGAATCATCGTGAAGTTCTACGTCAACTTCTTGACTTGAGGATGATGCTCCAAGAAAAATCCTCAAAGTCTTCACACCTGTGGATGACTTAGGGGATTCCTTAACTACCAAACCCTCAACCTTTTGAGTGGAAAGTGGGGTTAGAGCTAAGGTTCCCAATTGATGAGTAACTGTTTCACATATAGACTTGGATACACTTATGCTTTTCTTTGGAGCCCGATCTTCATCGCTATTTGTCTCAAGTGTCACCTCCAAGAGAATCTACTACTGAGAAGAGCTAGCTGGTGTGCTAACCATATCAAACTCATCCTATTTACTAAATTCTAAGTCTATATAAATAGCAGGTGAACTCCTGGTAGCTCAGACATATATTCTATTGGGTGGCCAATAAAGAGGTTTTCCACCCTAGGACTGACTCTGAACTAGCCTCTTCTTCTTCCTTGTAGAGGTCAGGTCATCCTACCCATATTTTCGAATGGAGAAATGAACTATGGGTGTAATCTAATGTTAAGCTCCACTTCCACCTCCAAGTCTATTTCCGATCCCTTTTATTTTTTTTTCATTTTCTCTTTTTTTTTTCTTTTTCTTATTCCTTTTCTTTTTTTTTCTTTATCTTTTATTTTTAAACTTTGGCCAAGTTCATGAGAATATACTTGTTGATTTTGAGGGAGCTAGTAAGCCGCATCCTCATATATGCCGACCTCGTGAAATGTAAATGGCTTGAGATCTCCTTTGACACAGTAGAAGATCCCCCCTCTGGGATGAACTTCATACACTGATGTAGAGAGGATGAAACTATGTTTTTCTCATGTATCCAGGGTCTCCCAAGCAAAGCATTCAAAAATGCATCCGAGTCTATAATGTGAAAATTAGCTTCGATCTTCTAACCATTTATCTCCAAGGGAAACACTAGGAAGCCTAAGGCCTGTTGACCTCACTTTTGGAGTGCGGATTCAATCTTCTGATCTTAGAGTTAGGAATCTTCTAGACACTAAGACTTCCCTAGTCATAAGAAACTTCTAACAATTAGGTAAACACTTAACCTAAGCCTCAAGACTTAGAAGGGTTAACCTTAGGATTAGGTTATACCTTAGGGATTAGGGTAATCCACCTACCCTACAACCGAAATCCAATCCATGTCCACCTTCTGAAACCAAACCTCAAGTTCAATTAAAACATCAAATTGAAATCCAAATCCAAACTCAAATTCCAGAACCAATTGATTGAAGCCCATGATCAATTCCAAACTTGAAACCCTTCCTAAGCCATATGACCTATCCCATGGACTTAGCCAAATCTTAATCAAAATCAATCCAAAATCAATTAATTTTCTCATAATAAATTTATATCTTCAATTATTTTCCTAAATATATATCAAATATACATTTAAATGATCAAAACTAAATCAAATTAAATCAAATTACATAAAAACTCTTCCTAAGCCATATAACCTATCCCATGGACTTAGCAAAATATTAATCCAAATCAAGTCAAACTCAATTGATTTTCTCACAAATCAATTATATTTTTAATCATCTTCATAAATTTAAATGAAATATACATTTAAATCATCAAAACTAAATCAAACCAAATCAAAATCCAAACTTAAGCCACATGACCCAACTCCAAGTATTTAGCTAAATTCCATCATTCCAAAACCCAAATTCAATTGATTTTCTCATTAATCAATGATGCCTTCAATCATATTCACTAATATAAATAAAATCTACAATTATCAAGCCAAACCAAAATCAACCCAAGTCAAACCCAACTTAACCCTTTTAATTTGAAATGTTCAAATGAACCAAAACTTATTTGAACACAAGCCAATTATATATATATATATATATATATATCCCAAATCAATATATAAGCTCAACTAAATCAAACTCAACCCAAAATCAAGCCAATTAAACCTAATTGGTCCACTTGATCCAAACTTGCCAATTTGATCTATTTGAGCCAAGTTCTAATCCTACCAAAATTGGATTAAACGAAGCCCATAAAAACCTCCTATCATGATTATTGATCACCCTAGGTTGAATCAATTATCACAAATTGGGTCAAACCAAGTCAACTTGGTCATATGACCAAGTCAACCCCTTAACCCATATGAACCCAATCTAGCCAAATTGTAGTCTAAGCCAAATCACTTAAACCCAACAATTCATACCTAATCAAAATCAATATTTGAATATGACTTGACCTTCAATTGAGTCAAACCACACCTAATTGGCCCTCTTGACTTAAGTTGATCAAATTGACTTAAAGGACCAAATTGGGTCAAATCAAAATATAAACTAAATTTATTGGAACTAATGGCTCAAGTTTATTCCAAATTGATTGTTGAACTTTACCAAAGCAATGATTTGACTCAATATTGACCTAAAGATTCAACTTGACCTAAATCAAAACCAAAGCCTGCAATCATCTTCAATTAGTCAACTAAACCCAAACTAACACCCAACTTAAATCAATTTGGCCAAATTGGTCAAATTGGTCAACTTAACCCATTTGACTCAAATGAATTCAAATGAGCCAAAATCAAATATTTATCAAACTAAACCAGACCAATTGAATCAAAACATCCCAAATGATCATATGAACTTGACCCAACCCTCAGTTTGACCCAATTTGACCAATTGGTCAACTTGACCCAACTTAACCCAATTTGACCTAAATGAGTCAAATTGTGCCAAACCTAACCAAATCAACTCCATTTTACTTTAAATTAGGGCAAACCCACTTTTGGCTCATTTAAAATCTTTTCAAATCAAATCAAATGCCAAATGTTCATATTACCGTTGGGTTAAGGGCATCACATGAGACAAATCGCCCATGCAAGTGGTCATTTCCATTCTTTGGTCACTTAGTACTCTCCCAATGGTCCACCTAGGCACCTAGAACACTGCCCAACCTAGCCCAAAGGGTGGTTGGGTTGACCATGACCCATGGGGGCTGAAATCACCTTACCCTCCCCATTAGAACATTTAAAACACATAGGACACCCATGATTCCTCCTTGGCAGCCACCTCCACAACCAAGCTGAGCCAACTCACCTCCTCCCTGCCACCCATGACTTCCTAAGATAGTCGTACAGTTACTAGAAGGCAAACCAGATCCCACCATCTGATCAAGATGAAGGGGGTATACACCCCCTCGTTTGCACTCAAACACACACAAAAATCAATTCGTAGAGTCCTAGCTACCCAAGATGAGCCGTTAGAGCCATTCCTTAAGCTCCCAAGCTCATTCCTCGATCACTTGCTAAAACTTTGGTTTGGGAATTTCACTTGCTCTCCTTTGGTGGCAGGCTTACTTTGCTTAAGAGTACCCTAAATTCAATGCCTTTATATCTTATTCAAACCATCATCCCTACCAATTCTACCATAAACAGAATAGACCGTCTCCTTAATAATTTTATCTGGGGTTCTAATAATTCTGCTAAAATGATGCATTGGACTTCTTGGTATAATTGTTGTGGCAACCTAGCTGAAGGTGGGCTTGGCTATAAGTCTATTCATGAAGCTATTACTACATTCTCTCATAAACTTTGGTAAAATTTTAGGAGAAAAAATAGACTCTTGGCTAACTCCATGACTGTTAAATACTGCCAGGGTAAGCATCCTCTTATTTGTCCTTATAAAGTGGGTGGCTCCCCAATTTGGAAAAGACTTTGCTCCATCAAATGGAAAGCTGAATCCCTAATTTCTTGGGGTATAAATTTAGGATCATCTTTCTTTTGGAAAGACAACTGGATTGATAGTGGTTCTATTGATGATTTATTCATTCATTTTGCTACTATTAAAGTGAACTCCTTTTAGATTAATAATAATTGGAATGATAGTAAACTCACTGATTATATTCCTATTTCTCTTTTGGATAAATTCGCTAATGTTCTTATCATTTCTAACAAGCTGGATCAAATTCTTTTTGAGCTATCTCATAATGGTGATTTTATTATTAAAGAGGTCTGCAATTATATTAGAGATGCTCATGATTTCTCTAATGCCTTTTTTAAACTTTGGAATAACATTATCTCTATCTCTTACTCCTCCTTACTTGAAATATTCTGAAAAACTTCATTCATGTCGATTCTTTGATGTGGGATAAAGGCTTTTTAAAATGTTCTTCTTTGTTTTCACATTGAAAATGTGAATCATGTTTTTATCAATGGTGCTATTACTGCCAAATTATGGGTTTGGTATGATGATCTCTTTAATATTAACCATTTCCAAGGCTCATTATCTTTATATCAACTTCTTGATGCTTATTTTCAAAAAATTATGAAAGATCACATTAAAGTGTTAATTGCCATCACTCCTATTTGGTTCATATAGATGGATAGAAATGATGCTAAAACATGAACCATAAAATGATTATAGAACTAAAGAAAAAATATGTTCTTTATTTAATGCTAGCTTAATTACTAACACCCATTTTAAAGGTTGCAAATTTGTGGCCAACAAGCTGGGCCTTAGCCTGCCTGAGATATCCTACTGTAAAGAAGAGATGATTATTTATTGGATAAAACCATACAACAATACTATCAAAATTAATACTGATGGCTCAGTATCTCATAATGCTTTTGGTTGTGGTGGGATTTGCTAAAACTTTAAAGGTAATGTCATTTGTGCTTTTGCTTATCCCCCAAAGCTTGTTACTTATCTTTGTTAAATTAATGGCTGTTAACAAAGCTATTGATATTTGTTTGCAAAAAGGTTGGTTCAATATTTGGATTGAAGTGGATGCTCTATTACTCATTGACATGTTGACTTCCACCAGGGTGGGAAACACAAATTTATACTACCTTCTTAATTATATTAGAGCTCTCCTCTCTCAAGTCTGCTTTAAAATCACTCACATTTGGCATGAAGGAAATTCTTGTGTTAATTATCTTGCTAATATAGGAGCTAGATTAAATGAGCTCACTCTATTTGATAATTTTAATCTTCCTAGACAATTGTGAGGTTTGGTTAATTTGGATAACTTTGGTTTACCTTATCTTAGAAATTAACTTGAATTATTTTATTTTATAGCATGGTTTAATAGCTTTCTATGTCTGTCTTTTCCTTTTTTCTGTTTTACTTGGTCTGCTCTTTCCTTTTCTCAATTTTATGTTGCATTTTTTGGTGTTCCTATTCATGTGGTGTTTAGCTTTTCAGCCTCTTCTATTGGTTACCTATAGCTATTTTTTTCCCTTACCTATGCTAGGTATTGTCTTTGCCTACTGTTGGCTATTTTACTGGACCTACTGGGTTATGTTGCTCTTTTTTTCATCCCTCCTGGATGGATTAGGTGATTTTCCACTTATGGCTGTTATTTTTCTTTTCCCTCTTATTATTGTGCTTCTTGCAGTTTCTATGTCTAGTTGGGGTTTTGTTTGGTGTCCTCTTCCCTCTAGTTTGGCTGTTGATGGTAATGTCCCGCTCTCTGGCTTCGGTTGCTTAGATGTTGTGCTATTTCCCCTTAATTTGATGGATGCTCCAGCTATTTACTTTTTGAATTTTATTATGGCTCTTATTCTCTGTGATGGAACTGCCTCCCTTCTGGTCTGCTTGTCTCATTCTCTGGTTTATTTCATTTGCTATTTTGTCAATCGGCTGGATGGTATATTGGGTTATTTTGTTGAGTCAACTGACTCTTTGTGTTGTGGTACTGTTTGGCTTATTGGTTTTCTTGTTGATCTGTTGCTTGTTGCTTGGTTAGCTCTTTTGCTTGTGCCTATGCTATATGGGTTGGATTGCTGGATAAGGTTATTTTGGCTCTATTGGCCTTGTATAATTTCTCCTTTGATCTGGCTAGGAATAATGTTTTTACCACTGCTATTAGTAGGTGGATGTTTAGATCTTGGGCTTTTACTAGTGTTTGCCTTTCAACACTGATGGGTTGGATACCTTTTCAATGTGAATCATGTTTTTGTCAATGGTGCTATTGCCTCCAAATAAAATAACCTGAATAAATAAAAAATAAACTAAATAAACTTAAACCTACCACTTTAATTAATTTAAAAAATAAATCCTAAACCCTAAACCCTAAACCGTAAAAACCTTAACCTAAACTAAATAAAACCTAAAAATTAAATAAATAAAATACCTAAACCTAAATAAAATAAAATAAAAACTTAAACTAAAACCAAAATATAAATCTAAACTTAAACCTAAACCTAAACCTAAAAACTAATTAAAAACCTAAACTTAAAAAATAAACATTAAAAAATAAAATAAAATAAACTAAAAAAAAACCTAAACCTAAAATAAAATAAAATAAATAAAATAAAATAAAACCTAAAATAAATAAATAATACAAACAAACTTAAACCTAAACTAAATAAAATAAAATATACTAAAAATAAACCTAAACTTAAACTAAAAAATAAAACCTAAAAATAAAAACCTAAAATATAAACTTAAAAAAACAAAAAAAATATAAACCTAAACCTAAAATAAAAAATAAAACTTAAACCTAAAAATAAAATAAAAATAAAACTAAACTAAAAAATTAACCTAAACCTAAAATATAAACTAAATTAAAAAACATAAACTAAAATAAATAAACTAAACTAAATCAAAATAAAAATATACTAAAATTAATAAAAAAAAATAAACTAAATAAACCTAAACATACACTTTACTTAATTTAAATAATAATAAAAAAATAAAATAAAAAAAAATAAATAACTAACCCTAAAACTAACCCTAAACCTAAAATATAAACCTAAAAATAAAATAAAAAAACCTAAACCTCAAATCAAAATTGAACCTAAACCTAAAAAAGTAAAATAAAGCTAAAACTAAACTAAAACATAAACATAAACCTAAACAAAAAATAAAATAAAAAATAAAATCCTAAACTAAAATAAATTAACATAAAATAAATAAACTAAATTAAATAAAAATAAAAAATAAACCTAAATAAAAATAAACTAAATAAACCTAAACCTACCCGTTTACTTAATTTAAAAAAAAACTCGAAAACCTAAACTCTAAACCCGAAATCATAAACACTAAAACCTAAATCCTAAACCCTAAATCCTAAACCAAAAACTAACCCAAACTAAACTAATCCCTAAAATATTAACCAAAACTAAAAAATCTAAAAATAAAATAAATAAATAAACCCATACCTAAATAAAATAAAATAAAATAAAAACCTAAAGTATAACCTAAACCTAAACCTAAACCAAAACCTAAAAATTAAATAAGAGCCTAAACCTAAAAAAATAAAACCAAAAATAAAACCTAAAAATAAATAAAAATTAGAACCTAAACCCTAAACTAAATAACAAAACCTAAACCTAAAATAAAATAAAATAAACCTAAACCTAAACTAGATAAATAAACCTAAACTTAAACTAAATAAAATAAAATAAACTAAAAAATAAACCTAAACCAAAACTATAAAAAGAAAACCAAAAAAATAAACCTATAATAAAAACCTAAAACATAAACCTAAAAAAAATAAAATAAAAACCCAAACCTAAAAAAATAAAAAAATAAAAAATAAAACCTAAACCTAAAAAATAAAATAAAAATAAAAATAAACTAAAAAAACTTAAACCCAAACCTAAACCTAAAAAATAAACTAAAATAAAATAACCTATACTAAAATAAATAAACCTAAAATAAATAAACTAAAAAAGAAAAATTAAAAAACTAAATAAAAATAGAAAATAAAGAAAAATAAAATAAATAAATAAAAAACTAAAAAAAAACCTAAACCTATTAGTTTACTTAATTTTAAAAAAAAATAAAAAAATTAAAATAGCAAAAAATAAAATAAAATAAACCCTAACCCTAAACCCCAAACCCTAAAATTAACCATAAACCCAAAAAACCCTAAATCCTAAATGCTAAACCCTAAACCCTAAACTCAAAACCCAAAACTTTAAAACCTAAAACCTTGAACCCTAAAACCTACAACCCTGAACCTTAAACCCTAAACCCTAAACCCTAAAAACATGATAACCTAAATTTAAACTAAAAAAAATCTTAAAATAAAAAAAATAAATAAAACCTAAACCTAAATAAAATAAAATAAAAACCTTAACTAAAACAAAAACCTAAACCTAAACCTAAAGATAAAATAAAATAAAAAATAAAAAATAAACTATAATAAAATAAATAAAAACATAAATAAACTAAAAAAAATAAAATAAACCTAAAAATAAAAAACTTAAATAAAATAAAAACTAAACTTAAAATAAAAATAAAATAAACCTAAAATAAAAACCTAAAACCTAAACTTAAAAATAAAATAAAATAATAAGTCAAAACTAAACTAAAATCAAATAAATAAAAATCCAAACTAAACTAAAAAAATAAAAAACCTAAATAAAATAAAAACTAAATATAAAAAAATACAAAAAAACTTAAAATAAGATGAAATAAAAACTAAATAAAATCCTAAACCTAAAAAATAAACCTAAAAATAAATAAAAAATAAAACCTAAACCCTAAACTAAATAAAATAAAAAATAAGCAAAACCTAAAACTAAAACTAAATTAAATAAAATAAAATAAACTAAAAATAAACCTAAACTAAAACTAAAAAAAATATAAACATGTACATAAAATAAAAACCTAAAACCTAATCTTAAGAAAATAAAATAAAAATCTAAACCTAAACCTAAAAATAAAAAATAATACATAAACCTAAAAAATAAATTAAAAATAAAACTAAACTAAAAAAAATCCTAAATCTTAACCTAAAAAATAAACTAAAATAAAAAACCTAAACTAAAATAAATAAACCTAAAATAAATAAACTAAACTAAATATAGATAAAAATATACCTAAATGAAAATAAAAAATTTAAATAAACTAAAATAAATAAAAATTAAACTAAATAAACCAAAACCTACCACTTTAATTAATTTCAAAAAATAAAATAAAAAATAAAATAAAAATAAAATAAAAAACCCCAAACCCTAAACCTAAAATGCTAAACCCTAAATACTAAACCCAAAACCTTAAACCCTAAAACACTAAACCCCCCTAAACCCTAAACCTTAAAACCTAGAACGTTGAAACCTAAACCCTAAACCCCAAACCCTAAATCCTAAAACCTAAACCCTAAACCCTAAATCCTAAACCCTAAACAGTAAACCATAAAAACCTGAAAACCTAAACCTAAAGTAAATAAAACATAAAAATAAAATAAATAAATAAAAACATAAACTTAAATAAAATAAAATATAAATTGAAATGAAAAACATATACAAGTAACTAAACCTAAACCTAAACCTAAAACTAAAATAAAAAAAGAAAAAATAAACTAAATTAAAATAAATAAAAACTAAACTAAATAAAAAAAAATAAATCTAAAAATAAAAACCTAAATAAATGAAATAAAAAATAAATAAAAGCCTAAACCTAAAATAAACACTTTAGAAATAAATTATAAATAAAACTTAAACCCTAAACATTAAGAAAAACCTAAACCTAAAATAAATAAATTAACATGAACCTAAACCTAAACTAAAATAAACTAAACTAAAATAAATAAAACCTAAACCTAAACCTAAATTAAACTAAACCTAAACCCTAAACTAAATAAAATAAATAAACTAAAATAAATCCAAACCTAAATTAAAAATAAAACTAAAATAATCCTAAAATAAAACTTAAAACCTAAACCTAAAAATAACATAAAACCTAAACCCTACAAAATTAAAAAAAATTAAACCTAAACCTAAAAAAAAAATAAAATAAAATAAAACTAAAAATAAACCTAAACCTAAAAAATAAACTAAAATAAAACCTAAACTAAATCAATAAATATAAATAAATAAACTAAACTAAATAAAATAAATAAAAATAAACTAAATAAATAAAATAATTAAATAAACCTAAACCTTCTAGTTTATTTTAATTCTAAATCACCTAAACCTAAACCCTAAACCTACATCCCTAACTCCTAAACCTAAACCCAAGCTAAAACTAAACTATAACCTAACCCTAAACCCTAAACTAAACTTAAAACCTAAACTAAACTAAATCCAACCCTAAACTTAAACGATAAACCTAAAACCCTAATCACCAAAGCCTAAACTCCTAAACCTAAAACCCTAAATCCTTTAAACTATAAGTTAACCTTAAACCTAAACCCTCAAAACTTAAACCTAAAGAAATATTTAAACCTAAACCTAACTAAACCTAAACCTAAACAAAACCCTAACCCTAAATCCTAAACCCTAAACCCTAAACCCCAAACCCTAAAACTCTAAACCCTAAACCTTAAACCCTAAACCCTAAAAACCTAAAAACCTGAACCTAAACTAAATTAAATCTAAAATGAAAATAAAAAAAACTAAAACCTAAATAAAATAAAAAATAAAACAAAATCATAATCTAAACTTAAACTTATAAATTAAATAAATTATAAAATAAAAATAAATTAAAATAAAATAAATAAAACCTAAACTAACTAAAAAATAAAATAAACCTATGAATAAAAAACTTAAATAAAATAAAACTAAATATAAAATAAAAATAAAATAAACCTAAAATAAAACTAAATAAAAACTAAATATAAACCTAAACTTAAAAAATTAACCAAAAAATAAAACCTAAAAATAAATAAATAAAAACCTAAACCTTAAACTAAAAAAAACCTAAAACTAAAATAAAAAATAAAAAAAATAAAAAAAACCTAAACCTAAACTAAAATAAACTAAACTAAAATAAATAAAACCTCAACCTAAACCTAAAATAAACTAAACTTAAACCTAAACCTAAACTAAATAAAATAAAATAAACTAAAAATAATCCTAAACCTAAACTATAAAATAAAACCTAAAATAAAAAATATAAACCTAAAAAAATAAAATATAAACCTAAACCTAAACCTAAAAATTAAAATAAACTTAAACCTAAAAAATAAAATAAACATAAACCTAAACCTAAAAGATAAACTTAAAAGAAAACCTAAACTAAAATAAATAAACTAAATAAATAAATAAAATAAAATAAACTCAAATTAATAAAAATTAAACTAAATAAACCTAAACCTACAGGTTTTCTTAATTAAGAAAAAAAATCTAAATCCTAAATCCTAATCCCTAAACCCTAAACCCTAAACCCTAAACCTAAAAATCGAAACCTACAACCCTAAACCTATAACGCTAACCCTAAACCCTAAAAACCTAAACACTATACCCTAAACCTTAAACCCTAAACCCTAAACCTTAAACCCTAAAACCCTGAACCCTATACTCTAAACCCTAAACCTTAAACCCTAAACTCTAAACCCTAAGACATACTACCCTAAACCCTAAAGTAACCCTAAACCCTATGAATGGGAAAAAACTTGACAGATGGAACATCACCGTCAGCTAGGCTTTGTCTAGATCTGGTGGTGGAGGTAAAGGTGGAGTCGGTAGTTATCACATTGGTGGTGGCAGATCTAGAGGTGCTGGTGGGCATGGAGGTGGTGGTTGGAGCAATGGTGGTTATTGTGGCAAGAGGAGCGATGAAGGTTACAGCCGTGGTGGTGGCCGAGGGAGAGATCAGGGATATGTTGGTGAATCCCACAACTTGAGAGGCGGCAATGGTTCTGATGAGAATCAGAGAAACTGAACAACAACCAATTTGATCTATTTCTTATGGAACTTTCTCATTATAGTGGAGATGGTTCAACTTATCTAAGGTTTTTGATTTGCTCTATGGGTGCATATTTTTTATCTATGTCATTGCTTGTATCTTAGAAAACTTGGCATGCTACTTGCTTTGTGTTACACCATAACCTTAAAAAGAATATATCACAGGATACTAATACCTCTCTTGGAATTGGGAAAATCAATAAGTTAGCTTATGTGCCTAAAGCTACTCATAATGGAACTCATCCTTCTACACCTACCCCTTTATTACCTACTGATTTGTCTAATGAAAAACATTCTGAGCTTGGTATAAATACTACTATTGAGGTGTGTGATGAAACTAATGATAACTTACCTAGCACTACTCCTACTTGTAATAATTTGGCTTCTCATGAAAATCCTTTGCTCCATTTGAATCTTAATGATAATTTGAATGGGAATCTTATATTGGATCAAAATAATGTTAATCCTTTGGTGTCAGATCAAAATCCGAATATGCATCATGGCAATGAAAATGATATTTGTACTATTAATGGTGCAAGAACCTCCCCTTCTATTTCTCTATAGAGTGATACTCAGGCAATCCAAATTTCTCATTCTAATTCTAAGAAGAAGGAGAAATCACCACTACTAAAACATTGATTGATACTGCTCCTATTCTGGATACCAAAAACCAATCCCTTTCTGATGGAGATACTTTGGATATTGATAGACCCTTCCAAACTGTTATTAAAAAAAAATCTTATAAAGCCAAAATGACTAATAATAACTTCACTAGAACTACACGTTCTTCTCTAACACCTCACAAATAATTATGTCCTCCTCTCTTCCTTTTTCCATTTCCTTTTTTTACCTTTTCTTTTTTGGAATTTTTATTATGATTAATTTTTTAATTTGGAATATCTGGGTTTGTGGGACTCTCCCTGTACGCAACCATGTTAGGAGCCTCTATCGCGCTCATAACATCAAATTTCTTATTATTATTGAGCCTTTCATTGACTCTTCCAAGATTGCACATGTTGCTAGATCGCTTGGATTTCAAAATTTCCTCTTCGATCTTAATAATAAAATTTGGTATTTTTGGAATAATTCCATCACCATTTCCATCATTGATGAACTTGATCAATTAGTTAATGTCAAAATCTCATTAGGTGAGTTTTCGGCTTTTGGTTCCTTTATCTATGCTTCTTGTAATAGAGCCGATAGGAATATCCTTTGGAATCACTTAAGAACCTTCACCTCCTCGGTTAACCTTACCTGGTTGGTTGGGGGTGATTTCAACACTATCATTGCTTCTTCAAAAAGGAGGGGAGGATGTTCTCCTAACCTCCATTCCATGGAAGACTTCTCTAATATGATCCTAGATTGCAATCTAATTGACATTAGTTTTTCAGGGTCTGATTACACGTGGCATAACTCTAGACTTTGGTAGCGTCTTGATAGGACCCTCTTTAATTCTCTTTGGATCAATCAATGGCCTCTTACCTCTGTTGAGCATTTGAGCAGAACTTTGTCTGATCATGCTCCTCTTTTGATCCTTATCAAAACTCCCCCCTTTAACCCTTCTAGTCCCTCACCTTTTAGATTCGAAAATATGTGAACCCAACATGGTGATTTCACTAATGTTGTTATCACTAATTGGATGGCTCCTGTTCACCCGGATAATTCTGTTAAAGGCATGATTCGGCTTTGGCTTAAGCTCAAGAGGCTTAAACAAAACCTCAATTGATGGAACAAGCATATATTTAAAAATCTTTTTACCAATCTTAAAGCTATGGAACAAGTGGTTTGTTCTCTTGAAGAGGCTGTCTTAACTAATCCCAATAAGCTTGATGAGTTGATCATTGCCAAAGATAGCTTGATTAATTACCAAAATATAGAGGAAACCTATTGGCTTCAAAAATTTGCTAGCAAACATATTGCTGATGGCGACAGAAACACAAGGTATTTCCATGCTATTTGCAATAAATGAAAAGCTTTAAACTCAATTAAGAAAATTAAGAACTCTAATGATGGCTGGATAACTGATAACAATGAAATTAAGGAATCTGTCATACATCACTTTCAAAATTTATTAAATTCTAATCCATCATTAGAAACCCCCTCCAACACCCATCTAATCTCTTCTATGATTAGCAATGAGGATAACCATTTGCTCACTATGCGTCCCTCGGAAGCGGAGATTAGTAGTACTCTCAATAGCATGAACACTGATTCTGTTGTTGGCCTTGATGGCTATACGATTCATTTCTTTCAGCATTATTGACCTTTTATTAAATCTAATCTTATTGATGTTATTATTGATTTATTTGATGGTAGCTCTATTCCCAGATATTTTTCAAGCACTTATATTATCCTTTTTCCCAAAACCAACAATCTTGAATCTTGGGAAGATTATAGACCTATTAGTCTTTGCACCTTTTTCCAAAAACTCATTGCTAAATTAATTAATAATAGGATTAGCCCCCTGCTACCTAAAATTATCTCCCCTAATCAAATTTCCTTTGTTAAAAATAGAGCCATATCTAATAATATTCTTCTCACTCAAGAGCTGGTTCATGACATTAATGTTTCTTCTAGAGGAGGTAATATCCTCTTCAAACTGGACATCTCTAAAGCCTTTGACAACCTCTCGTGGGATTTCCTCTTTCAAATCTTACATTTGTTTGGTTTCTTTGATAATTTTATCTAGATTATAAAGAGTTGTATCACTAATGTCTAGTTTTCTGTTATCATGAATGCTGAGTCCCTTGGTTTCTTTACTTCGAGCCATGGTTTGAGTCAAGGTGACCCTCTTTCTCCTTCTCTTTTTATCATTACTGTTGAATATCTTTCTAGGAGCCTCAATGATCTTTTCATTAAAAAACCTAACATGTTTTTTAAAACTCATGATGGTTTCCCTGTTTCTCATCTTAGCTTTGCTGATGATTTTATAATCTTCTATAATGCCTCTCTTATACATGTTAAAACTATTAAGAATCTCTTAAATAATTTTGGAAAAGTTAGTGGTCTCTTCCTTAATGAAAGAAAATGTTATTTTATTCCCTCAGCTAAGATTCCTACCAATAGACTAAATCAAATCTCCAAAATTACTAATTTTAAGCAAAATTAACTTCCCATTAATTATCTCGGGGCTCCGCTTTTTAAAGGCCAAAAAAGATCTCATCTTTTTGATGACCATATTCAGAAAATATCTAATAAAATTTCGATTTGGGAATTTCATTTACTCTCTTTTGGTGGTAGGCTTACCTTGATTAAGAGCACTCTTAATTCCATGCCTTTATATCTCATCCAAACCATTGTGCCGACCATTTCTATCATCAACAGAATTGAGCATCTCCTAAACAAATTTTTATGGGGCTCCAATACCTGCTCTAAAAGAATGCACTGAACTCCTTGGTTTAAAAGTTATGGCACTTTTGATGAAGGTGGTCTTGGTTTTAAATCCATAAAAGAAGCTATCAATGCCTTTTCCTATAAACTCTGGTGGAATTTTAGGAGTAATCTTAATCTTTGGGCTAATTTTATGACGCTAAATATTGCGGGGTAAGCACCCCTCATTTGTCCCTTTAAACGGGTGATTCTGTGGAAAAGACTTTATTCTCAAATGGGATGCAAAATCCTTAATTTTTTGGGGCATTAACTCTGACGCTTCTTTCTTTTGGCAAGATAATTGGAGTGGATGTGGATCCATTGATGACTTACTCTCCACCCATTCTGCTATCGCTATTAGAGTAAACTCTTTCTGGCATAACAATAAGTGGAACAATAGTAAGCTTGCTGATTTTATCCCTTTAATTTCTTGAATATGGTTACTACTATTCCTATCAATCCAAACAATCAAGACCAGATTCTCTTTCAGCACTCACATAATGGTGATTTCAACCTCAAAAATGCATGGCTCCAAATTAAAGATACTCATGATTCCTCCTATGTGTTCTCCAAACTTTGGAATAACAATATCCCTACTTCTTATTCTATTCTTACTTGGCGTATTCTGAAAAATTTTATTCCTGTTGATTCCTTGTTGTGGGGTAAAGGGTTCTATTTACCCTGTAAATGTCAATGCTGTTTCCATATTGAGAATGTTAATCATGTTTTTGTTAATGGGGCCATTGCTTCTAAACTTTGGATTTGGTATGATGATCTTTTTAACACTATCAATTTCAATGGCTCTCTTACTTTATATCAACTTCTTGAAGTCTATTTTGATAATACTATTAAAGGTCACATTAAAGTCATCACTGCTATCAATCTTATCTGGTTCATATGGATGGACCGTAATGATGCAAAACATCGTGGGATCCCTATGAACCACGTGAAGATTATTGATAGAACTAAAAACAAAATTTGAGACTTGTTTAAAGCCAATCTCATTCATTAAAGATAATTCAAAGGCTGTAAATTTGTGGCCAATAAACTGGGTTTTAACCTTCCGGACCAACCTTACTGTCAAAATGACAAGATTGTCTATTGGAAAAAACCTCTTGACCTTACTATTAAAATTAATACTGATGGCTTTGTCTCTCATAATGGCTCTAGTTGTGGTGGCATTTTTAGGAACTCT
The DNA here is from genome assembly GCA_021442155.1 of Cymbidium sinense. Taxonomy (NCBI): domain Eukaryota; kingdom Viridiplantae; phylum Streptophyta; class Magnoliopsida; order Asparagales; family Orchidaceae; genus Cymbidium; species Cymbidium sinense. The sequence continues at coordinate 263,187,093 of CM038214.1, read as the reverse complement.
AAGGGTATAGTACTATGTGCTTTTGCTTATCCCCTAATTTCCTGCACTGTCCCATTTTTTGAGCTTATGGAAGTCTACAAAGCTCTTGAGATTTGCCTTCAAAATGGCTGGCTCAATATTTGGATTGAGGTGGATGCTCTTCTGATTGATCTTGACTTCAAAATGAGCGACCTTGGTGTACTACATCCTCAAGCAAACTAGATCCCTTCTTTCCCAACTGAATTTTGTGTTATTATCAGCTGGGCTATTTTTGATCACACATGTTGTTGCTCTTTACATCCTGGTTCTGTTTTCCATAGTTAGAATTCTTCACTTTTATTATGGGATCCATTTTATGCATTGTCTACTCTTAATGGCTTTTCCTATGGTCAACTTGTTGATATCTCTTTTCTTAGTTGTTGGCTGATATGGACCCTTAAAATCTTGTCAATCTTCTTTGTTTACATTTGTTTCCCATGCTGGTTTGGAGTTACTTAATGGATTTTCATTCGCCTTTCGCTGAGTTGTGGGTACTACTATTTACTCTGGTGGGAATTACTTGAACTCATTCATTCTCTATTTTATATCTTTTTTCTTAAAGATTGCTCTTCTTAATGGGTGTAAAAACTATAACAATGTCTCCATTATTGGTTTTTGGAATTTTGAGTACCTTGCCTAGCAAGTTTTCTTTGTTTTTCTTTGTCTTTGATGCTAACATATGGGCTACTGTTAGTCTTCCCTGCTATTTGTTTCCCTCTGTATGCTATGATGGGAACATGCAAATCTTGAAGATCATTCTTTTGTTCAACTTAAACTTAATCAATGGTTTATCTTATATGCATAATTGGGTTATTGGCCAACCTCCTGGTTATTACTATCATTATCTTTGGCAGAATTGGATTAATGTGACTGCTACTAAGCAACCTGCTACTGAACTGTTTGCACTAAATGTCTCTTACTGGATTGGCTTGTGGTGGGGAGCTGTTCATTACCTATCTCTCCCTACCTACTACTTTCTGCTCATTTCTACTATTTTCTATAACTGTAGACAGCTAAGTTGGGGTTTTGCTGACTTTCTTGCTCCTTGCAGCTTAATTACTTTTTTCCAAGGTAGGATAGCTGTTGAGCATCAAGTGGTTGCAACCTTCCTTATTGCTGTTACTTTGCTGTTTGTGAAATCCCATGTCTACTTTAATATCTCTTTACAAGAATGGAACTGTATCATTAGCTCCATTGTTGGTTTTTTGTTTTTAGAGCACCTTGTTCAGCAAGTGTGCTTTATTTTCTTTTTGTTTTATTTTGCTGCTAATATCTGGGCTGTTGCTAATCTTTCCTGTTGTTATTTTCCCTCTCTTGGCTACGATGAGAACATGCAGATCATGAGTACTCTTCCACTTTACCTGGTCTTAATCACTATTTTATCTTTTATTGATAGTTGGGTTATTGCTCACCCAGCTGGTTATTACTGTCATTACTTTTGGCAGAACTGGATTACTGTTTCTGCTACTAAGCAACCTATTACTAAATTTTTCCTCGATTATCTCTTCAGGAATGTTTTGTGGTGGGAGCTGCTCTACCTTATTTTACTATCACTACTTTTTTTCCAGCTCATCGACTTACGTAACTATGGTCAATTTTTGGGGTTTCTTGACTTTCGGTTTCTTACACTTAACTCTCATGGCTGGCAATGTGCTGTTGACTATTTATTGTTTGCTACTTATGGGCTTTGCAGCCAGCCTAAAAATCATTTTACTTCTTGCTTCTCTTATCTTTTGCCTAGCTTTGTTAGACTAATGCAGATAACTGTTAAGATGATCTTAACTAATTCATATTCAAACCTTATCATGCTTTATCTGAATGGGTGGACTTATAGTGAGTTTGTTGTCTAATGCTGAATATGATGAACTACTTGTATTGGTGATGGGAATTCATTTACATGGTATCTTATATCGGGTCTTATTTCTAGTATGGGAACCCTTTTCTCATTCTAGCTTTTGCTAACTCTTTATCTACCCTGTATATGGTTTTAATTATATTTGCAGGTACTAAAGATATCAAAACTTTTATCACATGGATGCTATGCAGGTTTGTTGGCTATGAGGGCTGTGATGATTTCACTCCCTTTTGGTATGGTAGTAGCTCTTGTGATGTAACCCTTTTACTGAAGTATGGATGCTCATATTTGCCTCTGGCCCAACTTGGTGTGACTAAGCCTGAGCCTTCTCTCATAATTCTTTACTATCATTCTCAGATTATGTAGTTTTTAGTTATCATTTTGTCTATATTACCTTAACTGCTCTAACTTCTTTCTGTCTACAATCTTGCAGGTGTTTCTCTTGTGTCCTCTTGTAGGTTTGCTCTAGAGTGTCATGCATTCTCCCATCCTGCAGAGCATTGGCCCTAATATTCCATTGGCTTATTATGTTAATCAATTTGTATCTTTTGATTGCTTTATTATTTTCTTTAGCTTTTGGCTGTACTTAGATTGAGAATTTACTTCCAAGGCTGCTTTTAGCTCTTTGAGCAATAGTTATGGAATTTATCACCTTTAAGGACCTTATAACCCTCTTTTTGTGGCAATAAAATTCCCCTACATGGGGTTCCCCAAAAAAATAAAATCATAAACCCTAAACCCTAAACCATAAACCCTAAAACCCTAAACCCTAAACCATAAACCCTAAACTCGAAACCCTAAACCCTAAACCCTAGATACCTAAAAACTTAAATCTAAACTAAATAAATCCTAAAAATAAAATAAATAAATAAATAAACCTAAACCTAAATAAAATAATAAAATAAAATAAAATAAAAACCTAAATAAAAACCTAAACCTAAACCTAAAATTAAAATAAAATAAACTAATAAAAATAAACTCAAATAAAATAAATAAAAATCTAAACTAAACTAAAAAATAAAATAAAACTAAGAATAAAAAACTTAAATAAAATTAAAATTAAAAGTAAAATAAAAATAAAATAAAATAAAAACTAAATAAAACCCTAAACCTAAAAAATAAACCTTAAAATAAAACTTAAAAAAATTAAAAAAATCTAAACCACAAATTAAAAAAAATCCTAAACCTAAAATAAATTAAACCTAAACCTAAACTAAAATAAACTAAACTAAAATAAATAAAACCTAAACCTAAACCTAAAATAAACTTAACTTAAACTAAATAAAATAAAATAAACTAAAAGCAAACCTAAACATAAATAAAAAACTAAACCTAAAAATAAACCTAAACTAGAAACCTAAAATCTAAACCTAAAAACCCTAAACCCTAAACCCTAAACCCTAAATGCTAAACTCTAAACCCTAAACCCTAAACCCTAAACCCTAAACCCCAAACCGAAACCTAAACATAAATTAAATAAAATAATTAAAAAATAAACCTAAACCCTAAAACCTAAAGAACCTAAACCAAAACCTAAACCCTAATAATGGGAACAACCTTGATGGCAGGAACATCACCGTCTTCCAGGCTTGGTCTAGATCTAGCAGTGGAGGCGAAGGTGGAGGTCGTAGTTATCATTATTGTAGTGGGGGATATGGAGGTGCTAGTGGATATGGAGGTGGTGGTCTTAGTAGTGGTGATTCTGGAGGCGGGAGGAGCGATGAGGTTACAGCGGTGGTGGTGGCTGTGCGAGAGATCAGGGATATGATGGTGGATCCCGCTACTCGAGAGGCTGGGGTGGTTTTGATGGGAACTGGAGAAATTGAAGAATGGGCGATCCGATCTCCAGCTTATGGAATTCTGTCTTTATAGTACAAACGATTATACTTATCTAGGGTATTTGATTTGCTCTATGTGTGCTCCTTTTTTTATCTATGTTGTCGCTTGTGTCTTAGAAAACTTGGTGTGTTACTTGGTTGTTGAAATCAAAAAGAAGAAATGTTGAATCTGACTTTGTTTTGTGTTAAAAAAACTAAAATCCCCAAACCCTAAACTAAAATCCCTAAACCCTAAACTTAAAACTTAAAGCCTAAACTCTAAACTCTAAACTCTAAACCCTAAAACCTACAACCCTATACCCTAAACCCTAAACACAAAACCCCAAACCCCAAACCCAAAACCCAAATCCACAACCATAAACCCTAAAAACTTAAAACCTAAACCTAAACTATATAAAACCTAAAAATAAAATAAATAAATAAACCTAAACCTAAAAAATAAAAAATAAACTAAAATAAAAACCTAAACTAAAATTGAAACCTAAACCTAAACCTAAAAATAAAATAAAATAAAAAAGAAAAACTAAATTAAAATAAAATAAATAAAGACCTAAACATAAAAAATAAACCTAAAAATAAATAAAAAATAAAACCTAAAATCTAAACATAAAAAAATATAAACCTAAAAGAAACAAAATAAAATAAATATAAACTGAAACTAAAATAACCTAAACTAAAATAAATAAAACATAAACCTAAATCTAAAATAAACTAAACCTAAACCCTAAACTATATAAGATAAAATAAAATGAAAATAAACCTAATCCTAAACTAAAAAAAATAAATGAAAAAATAAACAAAAACCAAAAAAACTAAAATAAAAACCTAAACCTAAACCTAAAAATTAAAAAATAAAATAAAAATAAAACTAAATTAAAAAATAAACATTAACCTAAACCTAAACCTAAAAAAATAAAGTAAAATAAAAAACCTAAACTAAAATAAATAAACTATATTAAATAAGCATAGAAAATAAACCTAAATAAAAATAATAAATAAAATAAAATAAAATAAAATAAATAAAAAATAAACTAAATAAACCTAAACCTGCCAGTTTACTTAATTGAAAAAAACCCTAAACCTAAAATGAACCCTAAACCCTAATCCCTAAACCCTAAAAAACCCTAAACCTTAAACACTAAAACCTAAAATGCTAAACTTTAAGCCCTAAACCCTAAACCCTAAACCCTATACCCTAAACCCTAAAAAGCCCTAAACCCTAAACCCTAACCTCCCTACAACCTTAAACCCTAAACCCTAAACCCACCATAAACCCTCAATATCCTAAACCATAAAGCCTAAACACTAAACCTAAACCTAAACCTAAATCAAACCTACCCTAACTTAAACCCTAAACCTAAACCCTAACTAAACCCTAAACTAACCTAAACTATAAAACCTAAACACTAAACATAAACCTAAACCCTAAACTAACCTAAACTTAAACCTAAAAGCATAAAACCTAAAACCCTAAACCCAAACCTAAACCCTAAACCTAAATCATAAACCAAAACTAAACCAAAACCTAAATCTAAATAAATTTAAAATAAACCTAAACCTAAAACAAAACCTAAACCTAAGAATAAAGAACCTTGATAGTAGGAACATCACCATCAACTAGGCTCAAAATAGATCTGTTAGTGGAGGCGAAGGCAGAGGCAGCGGTTATCGCAGTGTTGGTGGGGGATCTAGAGGTGCTGGTTGATATGGAGGTGGTGGTCAAAGCAGTGGTGGTTATGGAAGCGGTAGAGCGACACAAGTTACATATGTGGTGGTGGCAGAGGGAGAGGTCAAGGATATGATGTTGGATCATACTACTCGAGAGGCTGGGGAGGTTCTAATGGGAACTGAAGAATCTGAGCAACAGTCAATCTGATCTACTGCTTATGAAACTATGTGTTTATAGTAGAGATGGTTCTAGTTATCTAGGGTTTTTTATTTATTGTATGCATGCTCAATTTTTATCTATGTTGTCACTTATGTCATAGAAAACTTGGTGTGTAGTGTTTATTTTTGAGATGTGGGACACCACACAGATGTTAAGGGGTACTTATTAAAATGATTAAGTAAAACATTAAGAAAAGATGCACTATCTCAAAAAATAGAAATCATCACCCTATAATGAACCTGATCACCTAATAAGGACTCATAAGCCATGATGGGTCTTAGAATGTACCAGAGATCTTTCCCCTACTTTACATGAAAAGTAAAGTAGAGTTTATATTAAGTCGATTTCCTATGGAGGCAAGCCTCCATAGTTAATTACAACCTAAAGGATGTGAATTCCTTAAGAATACTCTTGATTAAAGTAGCAATTAAAGTCTCCATAGATTTCAAGGCTAGACTATCAAAGGATTAGTTATATTGGAAAATCAATTTGGAAAACTCAAGGAAAAGACTTATTATCATAGCCAAAGTAAATAAGTAGGGAATCCTCTTGATACTAGGAAACCTAATGAGCATTTCAAGTTATCCTATTATTGGGCTTTATAATTTTGAAATTGAAGAGAAGATCAATTTTGTTAAAGTTGAGATTTCATTAGAAAGCTAGGAATTGTAATCTAATAATACAAGATTGTGGAGATGCATAAGAGGTGAGGATTTAAGCTTGTAGCCTGAAAGAAACATCCACCTAAGATCTTAAATCTAGGGAGCTTTAGCATAAGCCAAAGAGAAAATTAAATCTAAGTTAATATGGACATATTATTTAACTCCATAAGAGAGGATAAACCACCCGATAGCTAGACTTTCAATCACCTGGAGTGGTAGCCAGCTAACACATCCTATGCTTTAAATCCATGAAGTCCGATCATATGATTTGTAAGATTAGTTAAGTTGTTATTTAATTAGAAAGAAACTAAAGTATTGAAACCCACTCCCTAAGAGATTAGAGCATGAGTGGTATGAGCATATGACTTAGTCTAGTGCAAAATATTTTCAAATTTTATTTATTTTGACACTTCTTTTTGACAAAGGCTTTGGGTTTTTGATGCCTACATGCATGATGAAATAAGGCTATTGGCTAAACTAATAAGAAAGGGATGTTTACCAATACAAGGGATGCCCTCACAGGTCAAGCATTCCCCTATCATGCAAGGATAGAAATCCCCTATTTTTAAGAGTGAAATAATTTGATATTCCTGTTGTTGTCCATTCAACATTTAGCTAAGGGGTTGCTAAATCTTTTAATTATCTTGATTTATGTCCTAGGCTTTATATGAGGTTATGAATTATTTAAAACTTTAGTTATGAGTTGTAGTTGAGTAGAAAGGTTACTTTTTTTTCTAAGAGCCTAATTGCATTCCAGGCAACACCTTCAATCATCAAAAATATAAAGAAACTAAGAAAAGCATGTCATCCTAATTGCACACTTTAAACAAAACATCAAAAATATTTTATAGCTAATGCAAAAGGATAATAGGCCAGTGTGGTTAGTTGCCACCGTACAACACAAAAAGAAAAATGGGTAGTCAAGCTCTACCCTTATACAACCAGGTACATAAAAAAAATAATTTATCATTTACAAATGGTAAATGCTATGGGGGGTCTTCAAGTCTTCATGTCTTCATGTATCTTCCTCCTCCTTATTTTGGTTTGCTCCACTTCAGAGGCATCACATGGCCTCCCATGATAAAGCCTTCTAGCTAATGCTCATCCTTATCCCCTCCCTAATTCATAATGCAAAATTACATTAAAAATAGAAAAAGTAAATCTAACTACACCTACAAGATAAGTGTTAGCTAAACACACATACAACCTAAGCAGTTATTTTTATAATCTTGACTTAGCACCCTACACATCGATAACCAAGCCTACTTGTCCTAACTTGGATTATGCTTAGGGGCTTAAGAAACCTACAAAGAGAGCATTTATATTTATTTTTAAGCAGCCCCTTAAACATAATCCCTTGTAGAAAATATGATTAGGCTAATCACAGCCTACCATCCAGTCTACAAAACATACACCCTAACATTCAGTCTAAAATAATACATCACAAAACAAAACATACAACGCACCATGCACCGTCTTAACATAAGGTTAGAAGTGGTGACTTAATCTAATGTGTGTGTATTAAGGCTTGTGTGGTATGTCCTAAGTAGGCTTTAGAGTTAAGATTTTCTAAGTGCAGAAAGATTCAACTAAAAGGGTGGTTTCACATCAAGTGTTTTAATTGATTTTGCAAGTTTTTATTTGTGTTTTTTTTTGTTTCATATGACCTACACTTAGCAACTAAGTGTTGTAAAGAGAAGAAAAGAGGTTGCCATCTTTCATTCATACCTTAAACCACTTTATAAAGCATGTTATCTCTTTGGTGAATGGCTTATTACACATTTTACATTAATCCTAAGTTTAGGTTCTCTTTAAATAATTCTATTCAATGTGAAAGGCTTCCTAAGATTAACCTAATTGAAATACTATCACATGACACATGCTAAATAATTCCTTTTCGTCACATGTAACATGCATCTGATTAAGTTCTTAGTATACCTACACATACAATATATTTTAGCACACTTAAATGATGGATGTGAGTATGTACACTTGAAGCTTTATATTTCCACTCTGATTCATTTATTTTATCATATTAATTTAAGGCCCTATCTAAATTCTTATGCAAAAATACATTGGGATGAAATTAAATAGGTACATATCACTGTTAAGCAAAGAAGTGTGGTAATAAAATTACCTCCTTGGGGCTACCTAAAGCCTCGTGTTCCTTCATGTCCAGGCTATATACAATTACATTCAAACCATATGTAAATTTATATGCATGAACATAAGAAAGAGAACTCCGAATCACATGATCAATTAATTCAATCACTTTAACAATTGAAAATGCTTGAATTTTTAATAAAAAGGAAGGATTGCCATTCTTTAATTAAATACACACATGTATGTATAAAAGACATAAGCAAGTACGTGCCTTTGTTAAACCAGGGAAGTGAGGTAATCAAATGACCTGGTTACAGCTAGCTAAAGCTTTGTATTTCTAGGATGTCTAGATTACATACCACTTTTCATAGATACATACACATGTATTCATAATTTGGAGAATGTAAATCATGCAAAAAAATGATATTTAATTTGATTGAATCATTTATGTATATGAATTAAAGCCTCATCCAAATTCTAGTATTGAAATACATAAGAATGAAATCAAATGGAGTACATGCCATTATTAAACTGAGAAGTGAGGTAATCAAATGACCACATAGAGGCTAACTAAATCCTCATATTCTTAGGATGTCCAGAATACATACCCTTTAACATTATCACTTTGATAAATCAATACCTGAATAAAAGGAAAGGAGCTTCACTTCATACATTTAAGCTATAATCACATACATTTCCTATGTATTTATAACTAGCATTCATAGAATATGTAACCATTCATTTATAAGATTTGGAAAATATGTTTGGATTTAATAATGATAACAACCACACATATTATAAATTAAATCAACACATGGAGGCTTGACAAAAAGTAAAACCATTTGATTTAATTAATTTTAAAAGGATGAATGTATGATTTCAAATGACATACAACATTTAACATGGTTGGAAATGAATGAATAAGAATAAACATGTGAGTTCATTCAATTAAATTAATTTCTAAGGACAATCAAATCAAATAAAAGCATTTAAAGAAAACCAAGGCCTTTTAATTATCACTTTCAATTTTATATTTAATTTAGTTTGAAGAAATGAGGTAAAGTTTGATGATCCTAACACATTCCCATGTTTGTGATTTAATTTGGTTTAATGAAAAGTAATTAAGTTGATTTTATGGGTTAATTAGGTTATACTATGCATTAAATCCATTAATTGACCCTTACCTATGTCACATTAATTTAATTAACCAAGCAATTATGAGCCAACAAGATATGTACATACATTGGAAATTAAATCAGTAATAAATCTAAGAAATGAAATAGGCCTAATGTAATTGGCTCATAATTAGTGATTAATAAAATTAAGAAACTTAATTAAGTACTTTCATAGTTTTCCCACACATGTGGGTTAACCATAATTTCCTTAAATGTCTTTAGGATATTGAACACCTAAAGATCTACCATTGAATTGATTATTTAAGACTCAATGTGATTATTATTTTGAATTGATTAATTAAGAAATTTAATTAATGAATTAAACCATCAATTAATCCTAAATTAATTAATTTCCATTCAAGTGAAATGGACATAGGGAAAAGATTGGGAAAGAGGTCTGAATCTCATTCCCCATGCCCATTCACTATCTCACAATGATTAGCAAGCTTAATTAATGATTTTCTTACTATTTAGAATATAAATTAATTGTCAAATTTATTAAGAAAGTAATTAAGGTTAAGACAACCAATTTCCCTAATTAATCCAGTAATAAATTCCAAGAAAATTATGGGAGCGAGGTCATCCCATTAATCAACCTCAAAAGTTTGGGATAAATTTCTTAGGTAATTAAAAAGTAATTAAGATGATTAAAATTTTAATTATACCCAAATTAAGCCTTAATTACTATTCAAAATTAACTGGGATCAATTCTAATTTAATCTCCTTTGAAATACCTTCAAAATAAATATTTACTTGCATTTTCATAATTTTTCTATGATTTTTTATAATTTTTCAAAGTTTCAGCCGATTTAAATGATTTTCCATCATTTTTATAAAGTCCATTAATTTATTTTAACTATTTGAACTTTAGAATGCAATATCTCTCGATCTAAAAATCCTTTTGACTTGAAATTTTTATGGTCGATAGATTTTATGCTCATTCTTAATCTCTAAAAATTTCAAATCAATCTAATTTGTCTTTTTGGTTTAATTAATGAAATTTGATTTTACCTAAAACTTAAGTTAAAATCAAAATATTCAATGAAATTTAGGGCTTTTAGATTCATTGGATTTCCCACAGAATGACAAATCCAACGAGCCCTTATTTTTAATTTTAAGTTGAGTATTTTATTTTTTATGAATTTTTAAAGCTTTAGGTGTTTTTAATTAATTTTTAAAATGTAGAAAATCCCTAATTTCATACTTAACCCGAATTTACTAGACCATATTTCACGCACACCGCACGATTAGCATGTCGTGATCAATAGATGAGCTAGAATGCAGACATGGATGCACGGATTAGATTCAACTATCCGATTGTAGATCAGACAATCTAGATTGATACGTTTGATCCACGTGATCAAAGTCACATGATTAGTCAATCACAGCCACATGATCCACACGATCTAAGCCATCCATCTTTTTGAATGGGAGACCAAATGGCTGGAGGGCGATCTCATGGAAGAGGTGGACATAACACTTTTCTAGGCATGATTTTTGTGATTCTTGTGAAAAAATTGAACATAAACTTCATTTTAGGCTCAATTTTCTAGCGATCTTTCCCAAAAATCACTCCAAATACATGGGGATGATGTAAAAAAATTGTAAGGGTAATCTAAAAGAAATTCCTAAAATTGAGCAAAATTATCACAAAAAAAGAACCTAAGGTTGGCTACGGTTCTTAAAAATTACCTCAACAGGGATGATTTCCAGTGGCAGTGATGATCTAAGTGCTCTCCTAAGTGCAAGAAGAAGCTTTATAATGGATTTGGGCTCTTTCTTCACTTTAGAATAATGTATCCCCCAATGGTCGCCACTTCCTCACTAGAATCCACTTGATTTTGATGGTTTCTGCTAAAAAAAAGTGAGAATGATTGCTAGTTAGTTTTGGAGCGCTAGGAGAGTAAACTGAGTGTGTGAGGATGAGTTTTTACCTATCTACTTTTAGTCTCCCTGTAATGGACAAAAATCACCACATTCATGGTGATTTTTCACTCTAAGTGGGTGTCCTTGGCTGGGGGTGATTGGGATTCTCCTTAGGTACCATAATTTGGTTGGCCAAGGCATGGTAGGTGGTCGCTATGAGGATAAGTGGGTGTCCTAGGAAAGGGAGGTGGAGGTCCTTCATGCCATGTGTTCAAATGGGGGAGGGGAGGTGATTTCACTTCCCCATAAGTCATGGCAAACCCAACCACCTCTTGGGTCAAGTTGGACAGTGTCCTTGGAGCTTTGGTGGACCAATGGATCAGTGTCAAGTGGCCAAGGAAGAGAAATAACCAATTAGATGGGTGTTTTATCTTATGTGATACCCTTAGCCCAAGGATAGAGTGGTCATTTGGCATTGAATTTTATTTAGACATAATTGAAATGAGTCAAAAGTGAGGTGGACAAAATTTCATGTCATTTGGAGTTTAATTGGTTAGGTTTCGCTCAATTTGACCCATTTGGATCAAATTAGGTCAAAATGGTTTAGGTTGACCAATTGGTCAAATTGGGTAACCAAGGGTTAGGTCAAGTTCATATGACTATTTGGTAAGGATTGTATGCTTTAGTTTGATTTAATTTATATTTAATTTGGGTTTAGTCTAATTTGACCCTTTATCTCAATTAAGGTCAACTTGGGTCAAGAGCGCTAATTGGGCTAGGTTTGGCTAAATTGAAGGTCAAGTCATGTTTAAATCTTGATTTTGAGTTGATTTGAATCATTTGTTTCAATGGATTTGGCTTAGGTTACAATTTGGCTAGTTTGGGTTCATATAAGCTAAAGGGTTGACTTGGTCAATAGCTAGGACTTGTTTTGACCTAATTTATATCAATGTCATCCTTGGGGGATCAAAAATCATGACAATAGGTTTGGATTGGTATAATTCACTTTGATTTGGATTGAATTGGATTTTGGTTCATGTAGGTCAAATACTTTGGGTCAAGTGAACCAATTGGATTTAGTTATTTGATTTTGGATTGAGTTTGATTTAGTTGAGTTTATATATATTTTTGAGATTAAAATATAAATTCAATTGCAATTGTTTTAATTCAAATGAGCTTTGGTTTATTTTAATATTTCTAGTCAAATGGTCTAGGTTGGGTTTGACTTGGGTTGATTTTAGTTTGACTAGATGATTGTATGTTTCATTTATATTTGGATAGATGATTGAAGAAATGATTGATTCAAGGAAAAATCAATTGATTTTGGCTTGATTTAGATGGGTTTTTGCCAAGTTCAAGGAAATGGCTTAAAGAGTTTAAATTGGGTTTTAATTTGATTTTCGATTTGGTTTTGGCTATTTGAATTTATATTTTATTTATATTTGAGAAGATAATTTAAGGCACAATTGATTTATAAGAAAATCAATTGAGCTTGGATTGAATTGGATGAAAATTTGGCTAAGTTGATGAAGGTAGATTAAAGGGCTTGGGAAGGATTTCAAGTTTGGATTTGATATGAGGTTTCAATCATTTGGAATTGAGTTTGGATTTGGATTTGGATTTGAAATTGATTGAGGTTTGGTTGAAATTTGGATTTGAATTAATTTAAGAAGGTGTACATGGATTGGGTTTAGGCTATAGGTAGGTGATTTTCCTAAGTCTCTAAGGCATGGCCTAATCGATGATTAACACTTCTAAGTTTCTAGGCATAGGTTAAGTGTTCACCTAATCTCTTGAAGTGTCTTATGACTAAGGAAATCTTAGTGTCTAGAAGGTTCTTAGGTCTAAGAAGAGGAGTTCGAGAACTCGCTCCAAAAGTGAGGTTAACAAAAGGACCCCCCAATAGGTGTGTGTTACTGACAAGGTAGACTGCACATATTGGCGTTGACCGAGATGATCAACAACATCCAAAAGACTACAAACACTAATAGAAATTATATTTACCTAAACTTAAAGAAGATAGAATCTGATTTAAAGTACCTCTTTATGCCAAGGGAATAAGAGAGCCAGAAGGAATCCATGGGGGATTGAGTATGTGAACTTTCCACTAGGGAAGTAGATTCAAGCTATCTATTGGGATATGGATTTGAGTTTGATTTTGAATATGATTTGTTTGAGTACGTATCTGCTGGGGATAAGAATATATAATCTACTATGGATTGGGAATGTGAACCTTCCACTCAGGAAGAAAGTTCGGGCTATCTGCTAAGGATAAGAATTTGATGGTATTTCTTATGGATCCACTAGGGAGATTAATTTGATTTGCGCCTCACTAAGGAGAAGTTTGGTTTATTTGATATGTTTTAATTTGACTCCATTAGGAAGGTTGGTTTCAAATTTAGTTTGTTATGGACCCTATTGGTGTGAGATGGACCCACTAAGAAGGGGCTATGTTCTTCTTGACCTATCTCAGATTTACAAATCTAATGGGATAGTCTACCAACCACAAGGTAGGACTATCTGACCTAAGGGGTTGCTTTTCAGTGTGCAATAATTGAACTTAGGAAGAAAGGGTAGTAGATTTATGTCTACCAAAGAAGGGATCAATCGCTAAGGTGAGAAAAATGGATCCATAATAAATCAAACCCGACCTAAGGGTGACTACTAAGTGAATGTCGTTGAGGGACTTAAGTCAATTCAAAAGTAGTCAAGGTTAATTTCATTGATTTATTTTAAGTTGATTCAATTTGTTTTCAATTATTTTAATTTCATTTGATGGATCTGTTGTGAAGGACTGACCGAAGGGATATGTCCTTGGCCTATCATAGATTTATCGATACAAAAGAGTAGTTTATCGGCTGAAGGATAGGACTATCCAACCTAAGGGGTTCCTTTCAGTGTGCAATGGGTATGATGGGGAAAGAGTAGCAGACTTACATCTCCAAAGCAAGGAACAACTGTTGGAGTGACCCATTGGATGCATACAAATCAAACAAGACCTAAGGCTGGCCATCGGTGTGCAACGGTTATGCTAGAAATAATACATAGCAGACTTACATCTTCTAAAGCCAGGTTGACCATCGGGGTAACCTGTTAGTGGCAGAATAGATTGAACCTGACCTAAGGGTGACTTCTAAGAGAGTGCCATGAGGGACTTATCTCAACTCAAGAGTAGTCAGGCGATTCTTATAGGGAGTTTTGCTTACTCCCATAAATGTATGATGCCTTCTTGGGAAAGGTGCCGCTGGGGGCATTAATTCATAATCCACAAGTGACTATATATATTATTTGTTTGTTATTGTGGACCCTGTTGGTGTGCGAGGGACCACACTAAGAAGGGGCTATGTCAGCCTAAACTTATCTTAGATTCACTAGACCAAGGAAGAATCTTCACATCCGTGGAACAGAATCTCCAACTATAGGGGTGGTTACTAGGAAAGGGGGTTGTCCAATCCAGTAGTAACCTAGGTAGTGACGTGATCCAATAGAGTGCCCACAGGGGAGGTGCCTCTAGGGGCATTATCTTAGACCTTGTAAATAAGAAATCTTGTAAGTGTACGGTGGCCAACTCAAAGAGAAAGCATAGCACACTCACATCTATCATGAGTGGTGTATCCACTGGGTGGGTCACTGTCCGCATAATGAAGACAAACCAACCTAATGTGCCCATCGATATGCAAAAATTAGTCTAGGAAGATGGTGTGTAGACTTATATCTACCTATAGTGGAACTAATAGTCAAGATGTCTATCGTTGGCTCAATAGGTGCTATCCGACCTAGGGCTGCCCGTTAGTGTGCAATGGCTATACTTACAAAGAAAGCGTAGTAGACTTACATCTTCCAAAGTGAGGAACAACCTTTGGGGTGACCAATTGTTGGCATAATAAGTTGAACCCGACCTAAGGGCGACTACTAAGTAGGGAGTCACAAAGAAGGACTAGACCCAAACTTGAAGTAGTTAGAAGGAAAGGTGCCACTATGGGACATACCCTAATCTTCTACTCAGCCAAGTTATTTCATGATGGCTAGTCCAAGAAGAAAGCGTATAGCAGCCTTATATCTTATTGAACAAAGCCGACATGAAGGTAGCTTATCGACCGCATCATAAGGCCTATCATGCTAACAAGGTGCTCATAGGTGTGCAATGGTTAAGTCAGGAAGGAAAGTGTAGAAGACTTACATCCTCTTAAATAAGGGACCACTAGGGTAACACACTAGTGGGGTAGCACATCAGCTCAACCTAGAATAGCTAATGAGTGAGTGCCACAAGAGTTGTTATCCTACATCAAAGTAGCCTGAGATAAAATATGTGTATATGTGTTTGTCAGATATACTCAACCAAGTCAATAAATGATGGCTAGTTTAAGAAGAAAGTGTGGCAAACTTACATCCTCTTAAATGAAGCCAACATGAGGGTAGCTTACCGACCATGCAGTAAGGTCTACCATGCTAACAAAGCCCTCTTCGGTGTGCAGCAATCAAGTCATGAAGAAAAGAATAGAATACTTACATACTCCTGAATAAGGGACCACTAGGGTGATGCACTACCAGGGTAACAAATCAACCTGACCTAGAGTAACTAATGAGTGAGGGCCACTGGGGGCATTATCCCACATTAAAGTAGCCCGAGACAAACAATAAGTATTTGTTCATGTGTTAGTGTGTAGTATGTATTTGTGTTATTTTGATAAAGGAGAGCATACTGCTTGGGTTCCTTACACCTACCCTAAACACATCGAAGAGTGGATGAACTGGTGCCACAGGGGCAATGTGACTCTAACAAGAAAGGATGCCACTCTCTTTACACCTACTTGTACTATTAAAAATAGGATGCCTCTTGGCTTCTCTTACATCTATCTAATAGAGTGAGAATCATGTGTAGTTTGTGTTTGTGTTGATGAGGATAAGATGTTGCTTGAGTTCTCTACACTATCCTAAACACATCATGGAGGATTAGAAATAAGCAAATAATGATTCCAATGAAAAAGGGATTTGATGAATGGAAAGATAGGATTTTTATTGATGATAATTATTTTCAAACATTATTTTAAGGATAGTATTTCTTTAAATAGGGTAAGTCAATTGGAAGCATCAGGTGCTCCCCTATCATAGTGGTTTAAACTACTTTCCATCCTTCGAAGCACCAAGGTAGGCCTTTCAATGATCAAAAGTAAAATATTGATTTGAAATTTTTTGAGATAGACTAACTTTGAAAAAGTTTAAACCATCTATATTCAATGTTAATTAAAGTCTCTTTCCTATTAAGTAGAATCTTGGAGACTGCATCTCTAATATCATCTCTAATATCACTTTAATCTCTTTTAGATCAACCCTTGTTATCCCATGATGCTTTATTACAAGACTTAGAAACTCCTCTAAAGTCATCCTAATTGTATACTTCGGGGGATTCAACTTTAGGCTATAGTGTCATAACCAAGCAAAGACAACTACTATTTCATAAAGATGGTCTTCCCATTTCGTTAACACTAGTGACCAGTGAAAGGCATGACCTTATAGCGGAAAATTATTATGGAAATTATAAGTTCAAATGACCTCTCATCCTCTAGCGTCATTTGAACCATCCTCGTATGAGGAGACTGCATGTTAAGAGGTTATGTTTGTTATTAAATTTGATATAGGTAATGTGGATTCATCTTCAAGACATCCTTCCTTTTGACTGGGAATAATGTTGGGTAATCATGATAGCATCTTTCTTCTTCAATAAGGTTGACATCAAACTTTGATCTTTTTCTTGGTGCAGATGTTCACATCAAAAGTTTGCAATGTAGGAACATCAATAGATTCAATTTTGAGTTTGTAGACTACTACCTTTAAAGAGGTATTGGGCACATCATTATGGTCTTAGGTAAAGCAGTCTTTAAACTATAAAAGTAACCTAACCAAGTCATTGGCATTTTCTTTCTAACTTATCATATATGGATGTTGGGAGGTGGGTGGACTACCTTTATGTTCTGAGGTTAATCTTTTAAAACTCATTGGTTGATGATCAAATTTTCTTCTCAACTTCAGGGAGTGTATTCTCTACTTGAAAGTCTTCAAAATTCTTTAAGCAAAGGAGGTAGAATAGGCAAAAGATGATTTTATTACTTCATTTGAAGGTTTATCTACAACTGTTGAATCCTCTTTCAAGCTTGAAGAAAGAGATGAAGTAGAAATTTGATATCTCATTATATATATATATATATATATATATATATATATATATATATATATATATATATATATATATATATATATATATATATATATATATATATATATATATATTGTTAGAGGTTAGGAGAAACTCTTAACTTCCAATCCTATATTAATATCATGAGAAAGTAGAATTGGAGTCAATGTGCTCGCATACCTACTAATTTTCTAGTCATATCATTCATGAATTATTCTTTTTAGAACTTTTTAGAACTTGAATTGGGCGATATTAAAAATTATAAAAAGTTAAATATTAAATTATAAGTTTTAGTAGAAAATTAATTTTTGATTTTATAATGATAAGATGCAATTCTTAATGCAGCAAAAATAAAACTATAGTAAAGTAAAAAGAGACAATAGGCACATAATTTTTTTGAGGTTCAGCCAAACCACAAAATTGGCCTACATCCACGCCTAGCCATCCCTGGATAGGAATCCACTAAATACAAAATAGCTTCCAAATTGTACTCTCCTATAACAGGGCAAGTACAACCCTTACAATAATATGTACTCTACAAAGTAACACCCCAATATAAATTTTACAGCACGAATAGAATAATACAAAATTATAAATTTTGATAAAATATATCTCTCACAAATATACCAAGAAATCCAATTCAAAAAGTGATCTCACAACTTATAAATTATAACTTACTAATTTGGCAAGATATAATGCTCACTTAATTTTGATAAAAAATATTAAATAAATTTCTTAAAGTAATCTTACTAAGATGTTTATGTTATTACAATTTGTAGATTAATATAAAAATGATTTCAAAATAAATTAATAATAGTCTATTGCACAATAAATTAAATTTCAGCAAGGAATAATATTAAGCTTAAGAGAAACTATAACTAGTATGTATATAATAGTGTAAGAAAAGACTAACTTTTTATTAAACTCCTTTTTCTTAATTATTAAACAATGAAAATAGCAAGCTTTACTAAGTTTTAATAAGATAAAATTTTAGAAATAAAGGATACTAGTTGAAATAAAATGACAAGTGACAAATAAAATAATTTAATTCTTTATAAATTTTTATTTTGATAAAGAAAATTGATTTATAATAGAACTAACATATACAATAAAATTCTAGCAATAATTTATCTTATTTTAGCAAAAATGAAGCTTTTAATTAATGCAACTAATCACAAAATACTTAAATAAAATTAGTATATGATATATTTAAGTAAACTAGTAAGCTTTTAATTAAAAAGAGAGATCTAGCAAATATGAAATTAATTTCTGCATAATAAATTAATTTGAATTGCTTAAAATATACTTCTAAAATAGATTTAAGACTAAATGATCTTTCACATAAGAATAATGAAGAAATAATTCAAGAAACCAAAAGAAATTTATAAGAAGATAAAAATTTCAATAAGTTGAAATAAATCCTACAAACTATCACAAGAGTTTTTCACAAAAAATGATTGAAGAAAATTTGATGAAAAAAACTTAGACATTGATGTCCAATGACTAATTCACCAAAAATATAAAATGGAAAGAATAAATAGATGGTGAAAATAGTATGAACAACTAAAAAGTGATTAAGATCAAAAACAAACTCAAGTAATTTGAGAAAGCTTGCGTTGAAGATGTTGAAGCTTCCAAACCAAGGATTTGATCTTGCAATATTTGGAGAACACTTGGAAGGAAAATCTAGGAATTTTTCTTAGATTTTCTAGAGGATTTTGAATTTGAGTGAGGAATGCTTTCATGAAGAGAATGAGGGTTATTTATAAGAAGAAGGTCATTTTGAATTATTTCAAAAAAATATATTATTCAACATCATTTTATCATATAATAATTTAATATTCAATAAAAATATAATTTATATTAAATAAATATTAAATTCAAACAACCAAAATTTGGCTATTCACATGGGTAAGTTAAAAATAATCAAATATGGCTCTTAATATATCCAAAGCATGTAGTATGCATTCATTATTAAACTCAGCTAGTGTTTGAACATAATAAATTCAATTTTAATTAAACGTGGGTCATGTAACCTATCAAATTAAAGGAAAAAAAATCCAAGGAATTTGTTCAAGATGAAATCAGATATAAATTCCTTGATTATAAAATGACTTTGGCTAAAATACAAATTTCCACATATTTTTGTTCATTTTAAAATATGATATTCAAATATTATGATATAATTTATATATAATCATACATATGTTAGTTATCATATAACCTTAAAATTGAAATTACTTATTTAATTATATTAAGTATATAAACTAATTATACTTAATAGTGATAATTTATTATCATTTATTATTTTGATAATTCAAATGCTATGTATGAAACATATAATTGAATGTTAATTAGATAGAGATATATATAAATTAACCTCATTATCATTATTTAAAATAAATAAAAATAATATATTAAGTTGTGAGAAAATTGATTCATGCCAATGAACTCATATGAGTTTCTAAGATAGTTATAAATTTATATAACTTAAAATATTGTATCTTGAGCTTCACATTATCCATTTTGATCAATCTTTCATTCTTCTATTCTTGCAATTTTCTCAAACATATTGTGAGATGTATTAGATATGTAATTAGTTATTAATATATCTATAACACATAAAACAAATGTTAGAACATCCAAGCATTCATTTGTTATCATCAAAATTGATCAGATTGAACATGATGCTGATTAAGCTAACAATCCCCTTTTGATGATGACAAACTAATGGTATGAATTTTGATGATAAATTGACCTTTCATCATAGTTTTTGAAAAAAAAAATTTCTCTTCTAAAAAAAATTTATAAACAAGAGATGAATAATGTTGCTCCCCCTAAATGTATGCATGAAATAGACTTAATACTAACCAACATTTTACTCTTCTCCCCCTTTTGACAACATCACAAAGTGAGAACAAACTACATATAATTTTAAATATTAGGATCTAACATTATAAGCATGCATCTTAAAGTACAGAAACATTCTTCTAGTAATGGTTTTGTAAAAATATCTACAATTTGTAAATCAATACTAATGAAGTTAATATTAACATCACCTTTCAAAACATGATCCCTAATAAAATGATGTCTAATTTCTATATCCTTGGTTCGTGAGTGCTGGATAGGATTTTTGGTCAAACTAATAGCACTAGTATTGTCATATTAAACTAGAATGTGATCTTGCTTAATACCAAAATATTTTAATTATTGCTTTAACCAAAGACTTGAGCAACACAACTACCGACAGCTATGTACTCAACCTCAACAATGGATAAATCTATAGAATTTTGTTTCCTGGATGACCAAGACATAAGTGATGAACTTAAAAATTGACAAGTGCTTGATGTACTTTTTCTATCTACTTTACATCTACCAAAATTAGCATCAGAATAAACAACCAAATCACATGATAAATAATTTTTAGGATACCATAAATCTAACTTAGTAGTTCCTATCAAATACCAAAAGATACGCTTGACTGCTATTAAATGAGATTCTTTCTGGTTGGCCAAAAAATGAGCACACAAACAGACAACAAACATAATATCAAGCCTACTAGCACCAAGGTATAAAAGTGAACCTATCATACTGCTATAAAGTTTTTAATCAATAGATTTTTCTAATTCACCTAAATCTAATTTTGTAGATGGGCTCATAGGAGTTTTACTAGATTTAAATCTTTTCATGTCAAACATCTCAAAAAATTCATTTGTGTACTTGGTTTGATAGATGAATGTGTCATTTTCTTTTAGCTTCACTTGAAGACCAAAGAAAAAATTAAGTTCTCCCATCATACTCATTTTAAACTCTTTAGACATCAAAGATGAGAACTCATGGCACGAAGATTTATTTATACTTCCAAATAATATATCATCTACAAGAACTTGTACCACAATCAAATCATCATACATGCTCTTAAGGAATAAAGTGATATATACTCTACCCTTCCTAAATCCATGATCTATCAAAAAGTTACTTAACTTATCATACCAAGAACCAGGAGATTATTTATACCATATAAGGATTTTTTTAATTTATACACATGATTTGGACAATCAAGGCTCTCAAAACCAAGTGGTTGCTCTACAAATACATCTTGGTCAATAAATCCATTCAAAAATGCACTCTTGACATCCATTTAAAAAAGTTTAATGTCCCTAAAACAAGCATAAGAAAGGTGTAACCTAATAGCTTCTAGTTATGTTATGGATGCAAAAGATTCTTCAAAATCTATAACTTCAACTTGTGTGCACCCTTGTGCAACTAACCTAGCTTTATTTCTAACAATACAACCTGAATCATCTAGCTTATTCCTAAAGACCCATTTTGTTCCAATGACATTTTGATCTTGAGGCCTTGGGGATAATTCCCAAACATCATTTGTTACAAATTGATTCAACTCCTCTTCCATAACAATAATCCAAAAATTTTATTTTAATTCTTCTCCTAAATTTTTAGGTTCAACCTCAGATTAAAATGCTGAATGATCTAAAACCTCTCTACTATGTCTTTTGGTCATAACTCCTTTTGAAGGATCTCCTATAATTAGTTCCTTTGGATGATTTTTATTATATTTTCATTCTTTAGGCCATCAATCATCCACATTATCTTCTACAGATATTTTCTTAAAATTATCAATCTCTTCATCAATCACTTCATTTCAAATGGAATGCATTAAATTTTCATCAAATATAACTTGTATTGATTCTTCTACAATCATTTTTCTCTTATTGAAAACTCTATAAGCACTACTAGAAAGAGAGTATCTAAGAAAATACCATCATCGATTTGAAATCAAACTTACTAAATGCTCTTTTCCATTATTCAAAATAAAGCATTTACATCCAAATACATGAAATTGTTCAATCTTAGGCTTCTTTCTAAAAAAATAGTTCATAGGGTGTCTTCTTCAAAATTAGTTTAAAATGGATCATAGTCATCACATAACATGCAAGTATTTATCGCCGCCAAAAAATATTTTGGCAATTTATACTCATCAAGCATAGATCTACTTAATTCAATTAATATTAATTTTTCTCTTCTACTACTCCATTTTATTGGGGAGTTCAAGGTGCAAAAAAATTATGTTTAATCCCATGTTCATCACAATAATCCTCAAATAATTTATTTCCAAATTCGCCATCATGTTTAGTTTGAACCCTATAAATCAAAAGGCCTTGTTCTCCTTGAATATATTTAGAAAACTTTCTAAACTCACCAAAAACATCATACTTGTAAGTTACAAACAAAACAAAAGTATATCTAGAGAAATCATCAACAATCACAAAACCATAACATTTTCCACATAAGCTAATGGTGCTAATTTGACCAAATAAATCCATATGCAATAATTCTAGAGGTCTAGAAGTAGAAACAATATTTTTACTTTTAAATGAGCTTCTACAATGCTTACCATGAATACAAGCATCACAAACATAGTTTGAATGAAACTTTAATTTAGGCAATCCAACTACTAAATCAAGTTTAGCAATTTTATTAAGTGTGTGGATGTTAATATGATATAGTCTCCTATACCATAACCATATATCATCATGAGTGCTTTTACAATGAAGTAAATTAAAATTAACATCATGAAAGCTATCTAAGTAAATGATATAAATATTTTTATGTCTTTGCCCTACTAATAAAACATTTTCATTATTTTTTATAATACAACATGATGCATGAAATACTACATTCTGACCTTATCACATAATTGAGTAATAGAAATTAAATTATGTTTTAATCCTTTTACTAGAAAAACTTTATCTATAGTGATAGAATTTTTACAAATAGAACCAATGCCAATGATCTTTCCCTTTGCATTATCTTCATATGTACTAAATCCTTCATCATTTGATTATAAAGTTGTGAATTTATCTTTATCTCCCGTCATATGTCTTGAACATCCACTGTCCATGTACCACATGCCTTCTTTGATTTTGCTTTGAAGGTATTCCTCCAAAAGAAAATCACATGTTAACTTTTGGAACCCAAACATGTTTTGTTCCACATTCTAAATTTGAAGCAAGATATCTAGCATGTGTGGTTTGTGAAGTGCTTATACCTTTTGGTACCCATACATAAGATGATTGCTTAGTGTTTTGTAATTTATGTCCATAACAATCAAATGAAATATGCCCTTTTCTATCATAATAGTTGCACCAAACATTAGTGTTTGCATATGGCTTAGCACGATAATTATAAGGTATATGAGTGGTATGTGTATGATGCAAATAATTTTTATTAAATGTTTTACTTGATGAAGCATTATAATGAACTTGTGATTTCAAACATAATTCTAATCTTGCTTTTAAAAAGATATTTTTTCTTTCAAGTTTACATACAAGTAAGGAACAATTTAATAAAGAATGATTTTTATTTTTTAATTATCACATTAATTTTATAAATCACAAAAATGCATATCTACCTTTTTATGTTCTTTTTCTAAGGTTTTGTATTTTAATTTTAATTTTTTATATTCAAAAACTAAATCATTAAAAGCATCATATAATTCATCATAAGATATATCATTACATACCTCTTGAGAATTTAAGTCAGATTCTCTATTTTCCATAAGATATATGTTAACCTCTTCATCAGATGACCAAGTAATTGATTCATTTAAATTTGGATTGGCCCATAAAGCCTTCTTCTTCTTCTTATGATACTTTTTCTCCTTCATATTTTTTCTTCTTTCCATTTCCATCTCTTTCTTCTTTGATTCAGCAAGTTCTGGACAATCACCTCTTATGTGTCCATGCTTTTTACATTGGTAGCAAATGATCCCTTCACCTGCAGGAAATTTCTTAGTTAGAAAGTTATAGTTTTTAGATTTTTTATACCTTTGATTCTTCTTCCTTAGCAAGTTTACAAGCCTTTTGGATAGCATAACCACCTCATCACTATCACCATATGAGCTTGAGGTGTTATGCTCATCAATATCATCAACTTGTAATGAAATGGCTTTTCCTTTTCCTTCTACCTTTTTACTGAGTTATCCATCTTATCCCTTTAAGCAATAACCTATTCATGTGCTATCAAAGAACCCAAAAATTGATCAAGTGGATAAGTAGATAAATCCTTAGCTTCACTAATAGTTGTTACTTTAGCTTCCCATTCTTTTGGAAGACATCTAAGAATCTTATAGACTAAGTCTTGATTCCTATATGTTTTTCCAAGAGAATGCAATATATTAATTATTTTCATGAATCTAGTATACATATCAGAAATAGATTCAGAAGAAGACATATGAAATAACTCATATTCATCAACAAGTCTATTTATGTGAGCAACTCTAACTTCACTAGTTCCTTCATAACTTATAATAATGAGTTTATCCCATATTTCTTTTGTTGTACTTAACATATAAATTTTGATGTAATCATTAGGTAATAAAGCACAATGTAAAGTATTACAAGTTCTCTTTTAGCTACAATCCATTCCTCAAAAGGTTTTTCTACTTTAATGCCATTTACTTCTACTGTGGGTGTATGATATTGATGTGTCAACATATACCACGTGCACGCATCTTGACCTCATAAAAATGTACTAATTCTATTTTTCCGATAATCAAATGGTACACTATCTAAAAGTGGAGGTCTATGAGTGGATTTTCCCTCTAGTAGTCAACCCTTTGGGAAGCCTTATCCCATAGTGAAATGATCTACTCTTGCATGTTAAGCCAATAAAAGACCCTGCGCTATGATACCAATTGTGAGTCACTATAACACCCAAGAGGGTGGAAGAATTAGGTGATATTAAAAATTTTAAAAGTTAAATCTTAAATTTTAAGTTTTAGTAAAAATTTAATTTTTGATTTTATAATGACAAGATACAATTCTTAATGCAGCAAAAATAGAAGTACAGTAAAGTAAAGAGAGACAATAGATACACAATTTTTATGTGGTTCGACCAAACCCCAAAATTGGCCTACATCCATGTCTAGCAACCCTTGGCTAGGAATCCACTAAATGCAAAATAGCTTACAAATAGTACTCTCCTATAACAGGGCTAGTACAACCCCTACAATAATATGTACTCTCCTACAAAGAGGTGAGTACAACCCAAATATAAATTTTAGACAAAAAAATACAAAATAATAAATTTTGATAAAATATATCTCTCAAATATACCAAGATATACAATTCAAAAAGTGATCTCATAACTTATAAATGATCACTTTACAACTTACTAATTTGGCAAGATAGAATGCTCGCTTAATTTTGATAAAAAATATTAAATAAATATCTTGTAGTGATCTTACTAAGATGATTATGTTATAACAATTTGTTGATTAATATAAAAATGATTTCAAAATAAATCATATTAGTCTATTGCATAATAAATTAAATTTCAGCAAGGAATAATTTTAACCTTAAGAGAAACTATAACTAATAAGTATATAATAGCGTAAGAAAGATTAACTTTTTACTAAATTTCCTTTTTCTTAATTATTAAATAATGAAAACAGAAAGCTTTACTAAATTTTAGCAAGATAAAATTTTTAAAATGAAGGATATTAGTTGAAATAAAATGATAAGTAACAAATAAAATAATTTATTTTTTTATAAATTATTATTTTGATAAAGAAACTTGATTTATAATAGATCTAACATATACTCTAAAATTCCAGCAATATTTTATTTTATTTTAACCAAAATGAAGCTTTTAATTAATGCAACTAACCACAAAATACTTAAATAAAATTAATATATGATAGATTTAAGTAAACTAGTAAGCTTTTAATTAAAATAAAGATCTAGCAAATATGAAAATAATTTCATCACAATAAATTAATTTGAAATGCTTAAAATATACTTCTAAAATAGATCTAAGAAAAGATGATCTTTTAAATAATACTAATGAAGAAATATTTCAAGAAACCAAAAGAAATTTATAGAAATATAAAAATT
Source organism: Cymbidium sinense (assembly GCA_021442155.1). NCBI lineage: Eukaryota > Viridiplantae > Streptophyta > Magnoliopsida > Asparagales > Orchidaceae > Cymbidium > Cymbidium sinense. Next base: position 263,160,577 of record CM038214.1, on the reverse strand, counting down.
TCAACAAGTTGAAATAAATCCTACAAACTATGAGAGAAGTTTTCACAAAAAAAAAATGATTGAAGAAACTTTGATGTGAAAAACTTAGACTTCGATGTCCAAAGACTAATCCACCAAAAATATTAATTGGAAAGAATAAATAGATGGTGAAAATAGTATGAACAACTAAAATGTTATTAAGATCAAGAAAACAAACTCAAGCAATTTGAGAAGCATGCTTAGTTGAAAATGTTGAAGCTTCCAAACCAAGGATTTGATTTGCAATATTTGGAGAACACTTGTAAAAAAAATCTATGAAATTTTCTCTTAGCTTTTCTGGAGGGATTTTGATTTTGGAATGAGGAATGCTTTCATAAAGAGAATGAGGGCTATTTATAAGCAAGAAGATCATTTTGAATTATTTCAAAAAATATATTATTCTAACATCTTTTTATCATATAATAATTTAATATTCAATAAAAATACAACTTATATTAAATAAATATTAAATTCAAACAGCCAAAATTCAACCATTCACATGGGCAAGTCAAAAATAATCAAATATGGCTCTTAATATATTCAAAGCATGTCGCATGCATTCATAATTAAAATTAGCTAATGTTTGAAAAGGCATAATAAATTCAATTTTAATCAAATGTGGGTCATGTAACCTATTAAATTAAAGAAAAAATCCATGGAATCTATTGGAGATGAAATCAGATATCAATTCCTTGATTATAAAATGACTTTGGCTAAAATACAAATTTCCACATATTTTTGTTCATTTTGAAATATGAAATTTAAATATTATGATATAATTTATATATAATCATATAGTTATTATATAACCTTAAAATCAAATCAAAATATTTAATTATATTAAGTATATAAACTAATTACACTTAATAGTCATAATTTATTATCATTTATTATTTTGACAATTCAAATGCTAGGTATGAAACATATAATTGAATGTTAATTAGATAGAGATTTATATAAATTAACTCATTATCATTATTTAAAATAAATAAAAATAATATGTTAAGTTGTGAGCAAATTAATTCGTACCAATGAACTCATATGAATTTCTAAGATAGTTATAAATGCTTATAATCTAAAATATTGTATCTTGAGCTTCACATTATCCATTTTGATAAATCTTTTGTTCTCCTATTCTTGTAATTTCCTCAAACATATGATGAGATGTATTGGATATGTAATTAGCAATTAATATATCTGAAACACATAAAACATACATTAGAACAACCAAGCATTCATTAGTTATCATCAAAATTGATCAGATTGAACATGAGGCTCATTAAGCCAACACAAGATAGTTTAGGACCTTAACATTAACCTTCAGAATAGTTTGATGCCCATATTTTGGACTATGAGGTGTAGCTTAAGAAAGATTTAGAGTTAGATTATTTCCAATGACTAGTTTGCTTCTTCCTATGGTGTGATCAAAGTGGTAGGACCGTACCACTATAATAATCGACTTCTATGATATATTATAAAAGAGAGGTAGAATTAATGTCTACCAACTCTTTTATGGTGCCCAAAATTTCTTTTATTAGATCTGATGATTCTAACTATTTATCAATAATGAAAATGCAAAATTTTAAAATGAGGGCATCTCTAACTAAGTTAGAATCCTTAAAGACATCAAGTCCATCGGTACTGCTATTTTATTGATTACGATCATTATTGTGATTATCATTTTGAGAGTTATCTTCTTTTGGGAATTAGGATTCAAATCATTGGAGTCATACTGATCAATAATAAATATGACATACTAAAAAATTCTTATTGATCTTATTTTTAGCTCTTGAAGGAACTTTTATGGCCTTTCTCCTTTGGTTAGGGAAACTCAGAATCAGGTTGTAGGTCAAACTAAAGAAGTGGCTTCTTGCCTGCTTCCTCCTCTCTACTGATGGTCATGAGGGTTGGAATCTTTCCATTGCTAGAAAGAGAACCATATCAAACCTTCGCTTGAATGTTATTGACTTGAATTGTTAACTTGATTTGATTGTTGAATTGGAACCCTCATTTAAAAAATTTAGGTATGCTAAATGGGGTTCAAATATTGGAGAGATTTTGAATTTTTTTTTGGAGGAGGAGAGACTTTGAATTTGATTTAAATTTAGAACCACATTCAACAAATTTGGGTGTGTTGAATGGGGTTCAAATGTTTTTGAGTGGCTCTTAATTGATGCTTTCATTGGCTCACATTTGAATTTGATTTTAAGTTTGGGACCCTCATTTAACAAATTTGGGTATGTAAAATGGAGGGTCAATTGACTTTGTTTTGGATTTGATTTTGGAATCTTCACTTAGTAAATTTATGTATGCTAAATGAGATTCAAGTGCATGTTTGAAAATAATTTTTGAAAGAATTTTTGTTGTTAGCGATCATGTGGGTCATGTGTTTGATTCTTGAATTTGATTTAAAAATAGGATCCTTACTTAGCAAATTTAGGTATGCTAAGCGAAGACCAATGTGTTTGATGTATTTTGATTTGATTTTGAAAAATGAGACCCTTACTTAACAAATTTGGTATGCTAAGTAGGGCTTAAGTGTGTTTGATGAGTTTGTTTTATTTTGTTTTAAAAGAGGAGAACTTCTAATTAACAAATGTGGTATGTTAAATAAAGTTCAATTTGTTTTAAATTTTGAAAAGGTGGGACTTTTGACAAATTTGGGTATGTCAAATGGAGCGCAAGTGTGTTTGATTTATTTGTGATTTTAAAAAGGGTACTCCACTTAGAAAATGTGGGTATGTTAAGTAGAGTCCAATTTTTTTTCGATTATGAAAAAGGGAATTCTTATTTGACAAATTTGGGTATGTCAAATGGAATTCAAATGTGTTTTAATTTTTAGTGATTTTGAAAAAGGGGACTACCATTTGTAAATTTCAGTATGTTAAATGGAAATCAATTATATTTTTCTTTTTGATTTTCAAAGATGAGATATTTGTGTGTGATGTTGTTTTTGAAAAGAGAAATTCCAACTTAGCACATGTAGGATGTGCTAAATGAAATTTCATTTTTATGTCACAATCTTCTTTGAAAATAAAATCTTCATTCAACAATCTTAGGTGTGTTGAATGGAGATTATTGTTTTAAAATATGTTATTTTTGGAAATGGATTTTAAAATTATTTGATTTTAAATTTTGAAAAGAACCTCCATGCAACAATCATGGATATTGTTGCATGAACTTTGGTTATCTTTCAATGTAGACCTTTTGTCATATGAAATTTAATTTGAGAAGTGCTTTTTGAAATTATATATTTTTTTGCAAAGAGTTTATTTTCTTAAGTGTGAGATGAACCTTGCCTCACTAAGACAATGGTAAAAAGGTTCTAAATTTTTAGTCATCTCCTTTAGTTAATTAAAATTATTTTAACCTATTTGGGGACCCAATAGGGGTTTTAAGACCTTCATGGAGTGAAGTATTAAAATCTAAATGATGTTATCTAGCTCAACCTAAGGATGAAATAGGATAAGTTCCAATGAAAAGAAAGTTAGTCTTGGACCCATATAAAATATAAGTCCACTATCAATGTTTGGGGACAATAATTACCACTAAAGATGGAGAGAGGAACCCTCCCCAGTAGAGCTAGAAAAAATCTCTGGTGTTCAATTTTGAGATGTGGGACATCATGTAGATCTTTGGGGGTACTTATTGAAATTATCAGGTATGATATTATCGAAAGATACACTATCTTAAAAGATAGAAATCATCACTCTATAATAGACCTAATCACCTAATACAAACTCCTAAGGCATGATGGGTCTTTGAATGTACCAGAGATCTTTTCCCTACTTAAAAGTAAAGTTGGGTTTTATATTAAGCTGGGTTTGTTAAGTTTCTTATGGAGGAAAGCCTCCATAGTTAATTACATCCTAAGGGATGTGAATCCCTTAAGAATACTCTCGATTAAAGTAATAATTAAAGTCTCCAAAGATTTTAAGGCTAGGCTATCAATGGATTAGCTGTATTGGAAAATCAAGTTGGAAAACTCAAGGAGAAGACTTATTATCGAAGCTAAAGGAAACGAGTAGGGAATGCTATTAATATAAGAAAACTAGTGATCATTTACATCTACCCAACAAGACAAGATTATGGAGATGCATAAGAGGTGAGGATTTATGCCTATAGCTTGAAATAAACAACCACCTCAGATAATAAATCTAGGGACATTTAGTATAAGCTAAAGCGTGACCTAAATATAAGAAAAAATTGGCATATAGTTTAACTCCATAAGAGAGGATAAACTTCTCGACCGCTAGACTTTCAATTGCCTGGAGTGGCAGCCAGCTAACACCTCCTACGCTTTAAATCCATGAAGTTTGATCATATGATTTACAATATTAATTAGGCTGTTATTTAATTAGAAAGAAACTAAAGTTTTTAAACCCATTGTTGGCTTAATGAGCCTCATATTCAATCTGATCAATTTTGATGATAATAAATGAATGTTTGGATATTCTAATGAATATTTTTATGTAAATCAAATATATGAATTGCTAATTACATATCCAATACATCTCATAATATATTTAAGAAAATTGCACGAGTAGAAGAATGAAAGATAGATCAAAATGGATAATGTGAAGCTCAAGATACAATATTTTAGGTTCTATGCATTTATAACTATCTTAGTAATTCATATGAGTTCAATGGCATGAATCAATTTTAAACTTAATATATTATTTTAATGAGGTTAATTTATATAAATCTCGATCTAATTAACATTCAATGATATGTTTCATACCTAGCATTTGAATTGTCAAAATAATAAATGATAATAAATTATGACTATTAAGTATAATTATTTTATTTACTTAATATAATTAAATATTTTAATATAATTTGAAGGTTATATGATAACTAACATATGTATGATTATATATAAATTATATCAATATTTAAATATCATATTTACAAAAATATGTTAAATTTTGTATTTTAGCCAAAGTCATTTTATAATCAAGGAATTTATATCTGATTTCATCTCCATCAGATTCCTTGGATTTTTTTTTCCTTTAATTTGATAGGTTACATGACCCACGTTTGATTAAAATTGAATTTATTATGACTTTTCAAACATTAGCTGATTTTAATAATGAATGCATGCTACATGCTTTGAATATATTAAGAGCCATATTTGATTATTTTTGACTTTCCCATATGAATAGCCGAATTTTGGCTACTTGAATTTAATATTTATTTAATATAAATTATATTTTTATTGAATATTAAATTATTAGATGAAAACATGATGTTAGAATAATATATTATTTTGAAATAATTCAAAATGGCCTTCTTGCCTATAAATAGCCCTCATTCTCTTCATGAAAGCATTCCTCATTCAAATTCAAAATCCCTCCAGCAAATCTAAGAGAAAATTTCTTAGATTTTCCTTCCAAGTGTTCTCCAAATATGGCAAGATCAAATCCTTAGTTTGGAAGCTTCAACATCTTCAACTAAGAAAGTTTTCTCAAATTACTTGCGTTTGTTTTCTTGATCTTAATCCTTTTTTAGTTGTTCATTCTATTATCACCATCTATTTATTCTTTCCAATTTATACTTTTTGGTGGATTAGTCTTTGTACATTATTTTTTACATCAAAGTTTCTCAATCATTTTTTTCTGAAAAACTCTTGTGATAGTTTGTTAGATCTATTTCAACTTGTTGAAATTTTTAACTTCCTACAAATTTCTTTTGGCTTCTTGTAATATTTCTTCATTAGTCTTATTTTGAAAGATCATTTATTCTTAGATCAATTTTAAAAGTATATTTTAAGCATTTCAAATTAATTTATTGTGCTGAAATTATTTTCATATTTGATAGATATCTTTTTTATTTAATTAAAAGCTTAATAGGCTACTTAGATCTATCATATATTAATTTTATTTAAATATTTTGTGATCATTTGCATTAATTGAAAGCAGCTTTTTGGTTAAAATATAATAAATTATTCTTTACTAAACTTTATTTTATTGTGCAAAAGAATATTGTGAATTTATTTTGAAATCATTTTTATATTAGTCTACAAATTGTAATAACATAAACATCTTAGTAAGATCACTTTAAGATAAAGATATTTATTTTATTATTTCTTATCAATATTAAGTGAGCATTTTATCTTGCCAAAATTTTTAAGTTGTAAGTGATCATTTATAAGTTGTGAGATAAATTTTTGAATTGGATAGCTTGGTATATTTGTGAGAGATTTATTTTATCAAAATTTATTATCTTTATTTTTCTTTTTGTCCTATAAAATTTATATTGGGGTTGCACTCACCCCATTGTAGGAGAGTACATATTATTGTAGGGGTTGTACTCACCCCCTTATAGGAGAGTACTATTTGTAAGCTATTTTGCATTTAGTGGATTCCTAGCCAGGGGTGGTTAGGCATGGACGTAGGCCAGTTTTGGAGTTTGGCTGAACCACATAAAAATTGTGTGCCTATTGTCTCTCTTTACTTTACAATATTTTTGTTTTTTGTTGCATTAAGAAAAATAATTTCAAATTATATTTATTTTGACACCTTTTTTTTGATAAAGTCTTTGGGTTTTTTATGCTTACATGCATGATGACATAAGGTTGTTGGCTAAATCAACAAGAAAGGTGTGTTTTCCAGCACAAGGGATGCCCTCACAGGTCAAGCATTCCCGTATCATGCAAAGATGAAAATCCCCTATTTTCAAGAGTGAAATAATATGATGTGCATGTTGTTGGTCATTCAACATTTAGCTAAGGGATTGCTAAATCTTTTAATTATTTTGATTTATGTCTTAGGCTTTTATGTGAGGTTATGAATTATTTAAAACTTTAGTTGTGAGATATAGTTGGGTAGAAAGGTAAATTTTTTTCTAAGAGCATAATCGCATTCCAGGCCACACATTAAAACATCAAACATATAAAGAAACTACGGAAAGCATGCCATCTTAATTGCTCACTTTAAACACAACATAAAATAATTTTTATAGCTAATACAAAAGAATAATAGGTCAATGCGGTTGGGTGTTACTGTACAACCCCAAAAAAAGGGTAGCAGAGCTCCCTTAAACAACATGGTACATAAAGGAATAATATGCAATTTACAAATGATAAATGCTATGGGAAGGGGGGGGGGTCTTCAAGTCTTCTTGTCTTCATGTATCTTCCTCCTTTGATTTGATTTGCTACACTTCGAAGGCACCACATGGACTCCCAGGACAAAGCCTTCTAGCCAATGCTCATTATTATCCCCCCATAGCACTAATCCTAATTCCTAATACAAAATTACATTAAAAATAAAAAAAAGTAAATCTAAATACACCTATAAGACAAGTGTTAGCTAAACACACATAGAACCCTAGCAATTGCACTTATAATTTGGACTTAGCATCCTACACATGGATAAACAAGCCCACCTGTCCTAACTTGGATTATGCTTAGGGGCCTATGCAACCTGTAAAAAGAGCATTTATATTTATTTTTAAGAGGCCCCTTAAACATAATCCCCTTTAGAAAATATAATTAGGCTAATCATGACCTATAATCCAATCTATGAAACATAAACCCTAACATCCAGTCTAAAATAATACCTCACAAATAAAACATACATCACACCATGCACCATCCTAACATAAGGCTAGAAGTAGTGACTTAGTCTAATGTGTGTGTATTAAGGCTTGTGTGATATGCCCAAACTAGGCTTTAGAGTTAAGATTATCTAAGTATAGAAAGATTCAACTTAAAGGGTGGTTCCACTTCAAGTTCTTTAATTGATTGCAAGTTTTAATTTATGTTTTCTTTTGTTTCATAAGACTTACACTTAATAACTAATTGTTGTAAAGAGAAGAAAAGAGGTTTTTGTCTTTCATCCCTACCTTAAACCAATTTCTAAAGTATGTTAATTTGATTGAGTTCTATTAAGTGAATGGCTTATTACACATTTTAGATTAATCTTAAGTTTAGGTTCTCCTTAAATAATTCTATTCAATGTGAAAGGCTTCTTAAGATTAATCTAATTGAAATACTATCACATGGCACATGCTAAATCATTTTTTTCAATCACATGTAAAATGCATATGATTAAGTCTTAAGTATACTTACACAGTCAATATGTTTTAGGACACTTGAATGATGGATGTGAGTATGTACATTTGAAGCTTTATATTTCCCCACTTATTGAATTATTTTATCATATTAATTTAAGGATCTATCTAAATTCTTATGCAAAGATACATATGGATGAAATTAAATATGTACTTGTCATTGTTAACCGTGGAAGTAAATCAAATGAACTCCTTGGGGCTAGCTAAAGCCTCGTATTTCTGAGATGTCTAGACTATATACCATTACATTTAAACCATAAGTAAATTTACATGCATGAACATAAGAAAGAGAGCTCCAAATCACATGATCAATTAATTCAATCACTTGAAAAATTGTAAATGCATGTATTTTTAATAAAAAGGAAGGATTACCATTCTCTAATTAAATACACAAATGTATGTATAAAAGACAAGCAAGTACATGCCTTTATTAAACTAGGGAAGTGAGGTAATCAGATCACCTCCTTAGGGCTAGCTAAGGCCTCGTATTCCCAAGATGTTCAGACTATATACAGCTTTTCTTAGATACATACACATGTATTCATAATCTGAAAAATGAAAATAATTCAAAGAAAATGATATTCAATTTGATTGAATCATTTATTTATATGAATTAAAGCCTCATCCAAATTCTAGTATTGAAATACATAAGAATGAAATCATATGGAGTACGTGTCATTATTAAACCGAGGAAGTGAGGTAATCAAATGACCTCCATGGGGCTAACTAAAGCCTCAAATTCCTGGGATGTCAGACTATATACCCATTAACATTCTCACTCACATAAATTAATACATGAATAAAAGGAAAGAAGCTTCACTTCATACATTTAAGCTATAATTACATACATTTCTTATGTAGTTATAACTAGCATTCATAGCATATACAACCATTCATTTATATACTTTAGAAAATATGTTTGGATTTAATAGTGATAATAGCCACACATATTATAAAATATATCAACACATGCAAGTTTGACATAAAATAAAACCATTTGATTTTATTAATTTGAAAATGAATGAATGTATGATTTCAAAATGAATAAATAATTTATTTAAAGAAAACCAAGGCTTTTTAATTATCACTTTCAAATTCATATTTGATTTGGTTTGGATAAATGAGGAAAAGTTTGCTGATCATAGCCCATTCCCATGTTTGTGATTTAATTTGGTTTAATGAAAAGTAATTAAGTTAATTTTATGGGTTAATTAGGTTGTAATTAAATTCATCAATTAACCCTTACCTCTGTTGCCTTAATTTAGTTAACTAAGTAATTATGAGCCAACATGATATGTACATACATTAGATATTAGATTAGTAATGAACCTAAGAAATAAAAGTGGTCTAATACAATTGGCTCATAATTAGTGATTAATTAAATTAAGAAACTTAATTAAGTACTTTCATGGTTTTCTCACACATGTGGGTTAACCATAATTTCCTTAAATGTTTTTAAGTTATTGAACACCTAAAGATCTACCCATGAATAGATTAATTAAAATTCCATGTGATTATAGTTTCAAATTGATTAATTAATAATTTAATTAATGAATTAAACCATCAATTAATCCAAAATTAATTAATTTCCTGCAAGTGAAATGGTCTTAGGAAAAAGATTGAGAAAGAGGTCCTAATCTCATTCCCCATGCCCATTCACTATTTTACAATGATTAGTAAGCTTAATTAATAATTTTCTTACTATTTAGAATATTAATTATTTGCCTAATTAATAGGAAAATTAATTAAGGTGAAGACAACCAACTTCTCGAATTAACCACGCATTAAATCACAAGAAAATAATGGGAGGCAAAGGTCATCCCATTAATCAACCTCAAAAAGGTTGGGATTAATTACTTATGTAATTAGAGAGTAATTAAGCTAATTAAGTTTTCAATAAAACCCAAATTAAGCTTTAATTACCGTTCAAAATTAATTTTGATCAATTTTAATTGAATATCCTTTGAAATACCTTCAAAATAAATATTTACTTGCATTTTATGATTTTTCTTTGATTTGTCATAATTTTCCAAAGTTTCAATTGATTAAATGATTTTCCATGATTTTAATGAAGTCCATTAATTTATTTTAAATATTTGAACTTCAGAATGCAATATCTCTTAATCAAGAAATCCTTTTATCAGGAAATTTTTATGGTAGGTAGATTTTAAGTTAGTTTTAATCTCAAAAAATTTCAAGTCAATCTGATGTGTCTTTTTGGTTTAATTAATGAAATTATATTTTTCATAAAACTTAAATTAAGCTCAAAATATTCAATAAAATTTGGGAATTGTGGATTTATTGGATTCCTCTCTGAAAGATAAATCTAACGAGCCTTAATTTACAATTTTTAGTTAAGTATTTTATTTTTTATGAATTTTTGAAGTTTTAAGTGTTTTTATTTAATTTTTAAAAGCAAAAAATCTCTAATATCTTACTTAACCCAATTAACACCTCCCACGTCGTTGACTAGACCATATAGTGCCATGTGGCACCACGTGACTGGTTTGCATGGTGCCACATCAGCAGATGAGCAGGAATGCAGACAAGGAAGCGTGGATTGGATTCAGCTATCCAATCGCTGATCATATGGTCCAGATCGATACGCGTAATCCACGTGATTTGAGTCACACGATCCACCGATCAAATCCACGTGATCCACATGATCTGAGCCATCTATCTCCCTGAACAGGAGATCGGACGGCTGGCGAACGATCCAGTGGATGAGGCAGACATAACACTATTTCGAGCATGATTTTTGGGATTCTTGTGAAAAATTGAATGAAAAACATCATTTTAGGCTAAATTTTCTGGCGTTCTTTACTAGAAATCACTCCAAATGCATGGGGATGATGAAAAATAAAACAAATGCAATGGTAATCTAAAAGAAATTCCTAAAATTGAGTAAAAACTATCACAAACAAATGCAAGTTGTAAGATCTAGAACTATCTAAAACAAATGCAAGTTGTAAGATCTAGAACTCTACGGACTACTGGCTTTGGAAGTTTGCTTGTATCAGGTATGCCGACTATGATGGATTTGATGTTACAAACCTCTTCTCTCTGATTAGAAGCATTACATTTGATTGTAGCCCCTCTTTATGAGGTTTGGATGCTCATATGTATTATTTCCCCTTAAGATGACTCTAACTAAGCTTGAGCCTTCTCATTCTTAGCTCTCTCCTTTTCCTCTCTTTGTCCTTATCCTTTTTATCTATGACTTTTGCATTTGTAGTGTTTTGCAGATTTCTTTTACAGGTTGGAACTTTACAGAGGGAATGGTTGTTACTTAGTCAAGAGAAGCCCTGTTGCTGTGGATCTTGCTTATCTTGCTTTCTCAAAGGAATCATGAAGTACTGCTGACTCATCCTTTTACTATTTTCAAGATTTATTTTAGTCTTACTCTGTGTTTTTTTCTCTTATGATTTTTAGCTGTTGTATTCTCTCTTTTATTTTCTTTTTCTTTTTCTAATGTACTTAGATGGGGGTTTAGCTCTTTAGGTTTGTTGTAGCTTTGAGAGAAGTAGAATTTTCGAGCTTTGCCCTTTTTAAAGACATTGCATCTTTTCTTTCTATAGTAAATAAATTCTAACTTTCCCATAAAAAAAACCCTAAACAACCCTAAACCGTAAACCCTAAACCCTAATCTTTTAACCCTAAACCATAAAATCCTAAACCCTAAACCCTAAAATGTAAACTCTTAACCCTAAACACTAAACCTTAAACTCTAAACTCTAAACTTGATTAAAAAAAACCTTAAACCCTATACCCTAAACCCTAAACCCAAAACTAAAACCTAAACCCTAAACCTAAAACCTAAACCCTAAACCTTAAACCCCTAAAAACCTAAACCCTAAACACTAAACCCTAAACCTTAAACCCTAATCCTTAAAACCTTAAACCATAAACCCTAAAACCTAAACTTAATTAAAAATATAAAATAAAATAAAATAAAAAACTAAACTAAAACCTAAACTTAAACCTAATAATAAAATAAAAGAAAATATAAAAACTAAACTAAAATAAAATAAATAAAGATATAAACTAAACTAAATAATAAAATAAACTTATAAATAAAAAACTAAATAAAATAAAAATTAAACCAAAAATAAAATTAAAATAAACCTAAGATAAAATAAAATAAAAACTAAATAAAAACTTAAACCTAAAAAATCAACCTAAAAATAAATAAAAAATTACACCTAAACCCTAAACTAAAACAAAAACCTAAACCTAAATAAAAAATAAAATAAACCTAAATCGAAACTAAAAGAAACTAAACTGAAATAAATAAAATCAAAAACTGAACCTAAAATCAACTAAACTTAAACCTAAACCTAAACTAAATAAAATAAATAAACTAAAAATAAACCTAAGCCTAAACTAAAAAATATAAAACCTAAAAATAAACTTAAAATAAAAACTTAAAGCTTAAACCTAAAAAAATAAAGTAAAAATAAAATTATACTAAAAAATAAACCTAAATCTAAACCTACACTTAAAAAATAAAATAAAATAAAAATAAATCAAAACTAAAATAAATAAACCTAAAATAAATAAACTAAACTAAATAAAAATAAAAATAAAACTAAATAAAAAAATAAAATAAAATAAACAAAAATAAATAAAAAATAAACTAAATGAACCTAAACGTAGTGATTTATTTATTTTTTTTTTAAAAACCCTAAACCTTAAACCCTAAACCTTTAACCATAAACACTAAAAACTCTAAAATCTAAATCATAAACCCTAAACCCTAAACCTACAACCCTTAACCCTAAACCCCTAAACCTACAACCCTAAACCCTAAACCTACAACCCTAGACCCTAGACCCAAAACCTAAACCTTAAAATACACAAACCTTAAACCCTAAACCCTAAAACCCTAAACCCTAAACCCTAAGAAACCATAAGTTCCAAACCCTAAATTATCCTAAACCCACCTAAACTAAACCTCCTATAACCTAAACTATAAACTTAAACTCCTAAACTTACAACCTAAACCTAAACCTAAACCATATATCCTAAATCATAAACACTTGACCCTAAAACCTAAACCTTAAACCTTAAACCCTAAATAACCTAAACCGTAAACCCTAAATGCTAAACCTTAAACCTTAAACTTTAAACCCAAAAGCCCCCTAACCCTAAACCTTAAATCCTAAACCCTCAACCCTAAAGCATAAACACTAAACTGTAAACCCTAAATCCTAAACTTTAACCCTAAACCCTAAACCCAAAAATGTTAAACCCTAAGCCCTAACCCTAAACCCTAAACCATAAACCCAAAACCTTAAACCTAAACCTAAAGTAACTAAATAAATAAAAAAATAAACCTAAAACTTAAAATCTAATTAACTTAAACCTAAGCCTAAGCCAAAAGAATGGACTAACCTGATGGAGAACATCACCCAAGCTCACTAGATCTTGCGGTGGAGGTGATGATTACTGGGTGGTGGGGATCTGGAGGTGGTGGATGTGGAGGTGGTCATCGAAAGATGAGGAGGAACGATGGAGGTTACAGCTGTGTTGGTGAATAAGGGAGAGATTTGGGATATGCTGGTGGATCCCACTACTCGAGAGGCCGGGGTGGTTCTAATAGTAACTGGAGAAATTGAATAATGGTCAATCAGATCTACTGCTTATGGAACTGTGTCTTTATAGTAGAAATGTTTCTAGTTACTTAGGGTTTTTGATTTGCTCTATTCATGCTCATTTTTTATCTAAGTTATCGATTGTGTCTTAGAGAACTTGGTGTGTTACTTGGTTGATGAAATAAAAAAGAAGAAATGTCGAATCTCAAATTATTTTCTGTTTAAAAAAAATCCAAAAACTCTAAATCCTAAACTGAAATCTGAACCCTAAACTTAAAACCTAAACCCTAAACTCTAAACCATAAACTTTAAACCCTAACTCCTAAACCCTAAATCCTAAATGCCAAACCCTAAACCTTAAACTAACCCTAAACCCTAAAAAGCTAAGACCAAAACCTAAACTAAATAGAACCTAAAAATAAAATAAATAAATAAACCTAAACAAAAATAAAAAAATAAAATAAAATAAAAACCTAAACTAGAACCTAAACTTAAACCTAAAAAGAAAATAAAATAAAAAGTAAAAATTAAACTAAAATAAACTAAATAAAAACCAAAACTAAAGTAAAAAAAAAATAAAAACCTAAATATAATGAAAAATAAATGTAAAATAAAAACTAAATAAAAACTTAAACCTAAAAAGTAAACCTAAAAATAAATAAAAATAAAACATAAACCCTCAAATAAAAAAAACAAAACCTAAAATAAAAATAAAATAAACCTAAACCTAAAAAATAATAAGCTAAACTAAAATAAATAAAACCTAAAATAAACTATACCTAAACCTAAACTAAATAAAATAAATTAAATTAAAAATAAACCTCAACCTAAATTAAAAAATTAAACCTAAAAATAAACCTAAAATAAAAATTTAAACCCTAACCTAAAAGGTAAAATAAAAACCTAAACCTAAACATGAAAATAAAAAATAAAATCAAAACCTAAAAAATAAAATAAAAATAAACTAAACTAGAAAATAAACCTAAACTTAAACCTAAAACTAAAAAATAAACTAAAATAAATAAAACTAACATAAATAAACTAAACTAAATAAAAATGAAAATAAACCTAAATAAAATAATATATAAAATATACTAAAATAAGTAAAAAAATCAGCTTAATAAACCTAAACTTAGTAGATTACTAAATTTTAAAAATATAAAAAATAAAAAATATTTAAAATTAAAATTAAAAAAATCCTAACCCAAAACCCTAAAACCCTAAACGCTAATAAACCCAAAACCCTAAACCCCTAAAAAAAACTAAATACAACCCCAAACCCTAAACCTAAACACCTAAACCAAACAAAATAAACCTAAAATAAAATAAAAAAAATAATTAATAAAATAAAAATTAAATAAAACCAAAACAAAAATAAACCTAAACTAAAAAAAATAAAATAAAATTAAAAATAAAATAAAATAAATAAAATATATAAAACCTAAATTAAACTAAAATAAATAAAATAAAACCTAAACCTAAAATAAAATAAACTAAATTAATAATAAAAAATTAAACCTAAAATAAACAAAATAAAATAAAACCTAAACTAAAATAAACTAAACTAAAATAAACCTAAACTAAATAAAATAAACCTAAACCTAAACTAAATAAAATAAAATAAAAACCTAAACCTAAACCTAAAATAAACCCTAAATGTAAAATGAAATAAAACCTAAACCTAAAAAAAAAAATTAAATAAAAAAAATAAAATAAAAAAAATTAAACTAAAATAAACTAAAATAATAAATAAATAAAATAAACTAAACTAAATAAAAATAAAAAATAAACCTAGATAAAAATAAAATATAAAATAAACTAAAATAAATAAAAAATAAACTAAATAAACCTAAACATACTAGTTTACTTAATTTTTAAAAAATAAAAATTAATTATTTAATTAAAATTAAAATTAAAAAGAACCCTAACCCTAAACCCTAAAGCCCTAAACCCTAAACTATAAACTATAAACCCTAAACTATAAAGCCTAAATGCTAAAATCTACAACCCTAAACCTTAAACGCTAAACCCTAAACCCTAAACCCTAAACCCAAAACCCAAAGCCCTAAAAACCTAAAAACCTTAAACTAAACTAAATAAAACCTAAAAATAAAATGCATGAAACAGCTAAACATTAATAAAACAAAAAAAATTAAAAAAATTAAAAACCTAAACTAAAACCTAAACCTAAACTTAAACCTAAAAGTATAAATATAATAAAAAAATAAAAATTAAAATAAAATAAAATAAATAAAAACCCAAACTAAACTAAAAATATTAAGTAAACCTAAAATAAAAAACTTAAATAAAATAAAAACTAAACGTATAATAAAAATAAAATATACCTAAAATAAAATAAAAACTAAATACAAACATAAACCAAAAAAATGAACCTAAAAATAAATAAAAATTAAAACCTAAACTTTGAACTAAAAATAAAACCTAAACCTAAATTAATCCAAATAAAATAAACTAAATTGAAATAAATGAAACTTAAAACTAAACCTAAACTAAACCTAAACACTAAACTAAATAAAATAAAATAAACTAAAAATAAACCTAAACCTAAACTAAGAATTAAAATCTAAAATAAATCTAAAATAAAAACCTAAAACCTAAACCAAAAAAATAAAAAAAATTAAAACCTAAACCTAAACCTAGCCAAAAAACTTAAATAAAAATAAGACTAAGTTAAAAAAAAAACATAAACACAAACCTAAACCTAAAAAAATAAACTAAAATAAAAAACCTTAACTAAATTAAATAAACATAAAATAAATAAACTAAACTAAATAAACTAAACTAAATAAAATTAAAAAATAAACCTAAGTAAAAAATGAAGAAAAATAATTAAAAATAAACTAAATAAACCTAAACCTACTAGTTTACTTAATTTTATAAAAAAAACCCCTAAACCTAAAATAAACCATAAACCCAAAACCTTGAAAAACCCTAAACCTTAAACCCTAAACCCTAAACCTTAAATCCTAAACCCTAAAAAACCATAAACACTAAACCGTAGACCTTAAACTAACCTAAACCCTAAACCCTAAACACCCATACAACCTTAAACCATAAACCCTACAATCATAAACCCTAAACCCTAAACCCTAAAACCCCTACAACCCTAAACCTTAAACCCTACAACCCTAAACCCTAAACCCTAAGCACTAAACCCTTAATACCCTAAATACTAAAGCCTAAACACTAAACCCTAAACCTTAAACCCTAAAACCTAAACCCTAAACACTAAACTTATTTTTACTTTTTAGCTTAAGCAGGGTTATTTTTTTGACCTCTTGCTTCTGGGTTGTCCTAGTGGTTGCTCCTTGGTGGTTCCTGGCTTTTCAACCTTGGTTGGCTTAGTTTTTTTGGCCTGGTGGCTACTATCTTTTCTACCTTGTTACTCTGGTCGCTGGTGGATGAGATGATTTCTGCTCAAGCTTTATTCTATTTTTTACACATGTTGGTTAGTTGGCTCTCCTCTTGAACTCGACCTACTTTTTACTGGTTTTCATGGTTGGATGGGTGGCCTTCCTAGTGGTAACTGTTGTTGGATATTCTCTTTCTCATCCTGTAGAATTTTTGAACTACTTTTTTTGGGGTTACCTCACAGTTCATTATTATTTGTTGGTGTATCCTTCTTTTGCCTTGGTTTTGTGTTTGCTTATTCTCTTGGGTTTAACCTCTGTTGGGTGCATTATTTGCAACTAATTTTATGTTGTTATAATGCTTCCTGTCAGGTTAGACTTTGTTGCTAGGGAAGTTTAGTTTTTTGGATACTCCTGGCTAGCTTCTACTGTTGCCTTTCTACGGTGGTTGTGCTTCTTTTGGACCTCTATTGTGTGGTGCTTTATTGGTTTTCTGCTTTTCCTTGGCTGCTAAAGATGCATCCTTTATTGGTTACATATGATGGGCTATTCTCTAGTGATTGCCTTATGGCAATTTTACTAAGTTGGTTTGGTTGGAGGACTTTTAGTTGTCCTTAGAATCTTGGTTGGTTAATTGTTTTCCTTTTTGTTGGTTTTTTCTCTATTAATTGGCATGATTCTACTACTTGTTGATGGTTGGTTCTAGTTTTCCTTAGTTTGGAGCTTGGATGGATATTTGGATAATGGCTATTGTTGGTGTTCTAAATTTATTCTAGCCTCTCTCTGGTTATTGTGATTAGCCTGTTGTCATTTTTGTTTGGTGGTTTGCCTACTAGCTAGTTACAGTTCGGTTGCTCTCTATTTAATGGTGCAGGATCTAGAACTCTATGGACTACTGGCCTTGGATGTTTGCTTGTATCAGGTATGCTGGCTATCATGGCTTTGATGCAACTCACCTCTTCTCTCTAGTTGGTAGCAGTACATATGATTGTAAACCTTCTTTATAAAGTTTGGATGCGCATATGTATTATTTCCCCTTGAGATGATCCTAATTGAGCCTGAGCCTACTCTTTCTTAGCTCTCTCCTTTTCCTCTCTTTATCCTTATCATTTTTAGCTATGACTTTTGCCTTTGTGGTGTTTTGTAGATTTCTTTCACAGATTGGAACTTTACATAGGGAATGGTCGTTACTCAGTCAACCCTAGTGTTGTTGCTGTCGATCTTGCTTATCTTGCTTTCTCAAATATATCATGAACTGCTTTTGACTTATCCTTTTACTAATTTTAGGATTTGTTTTAGTCTTACTTTGTGTCTTTTTCTCTTATTCTTTTTAGCTGTTGTATTTGCTCTTTTAATTTTTTTTTCTAATGTACTAAGATGGGGATTTAGCTCTTTAGGTTTCTTGCTGCAATCAGAGCAAAAGAATTTTAGAGCTTTACCCATTTTAAGGACATTGCATCTTTTCCTTTTATGATAATAAAATTCTAACTTTCCCCAAAAAATCCTAAACCATAAACAACCATAAACCCTAAACCCTAAACCCTAAACCTTAAACCCCAAACCTTAAGCCCTAAATCCTTAACCTTAAACCCTAAACTAACCCTAAACCTAAAACCTTAAACCCTAAAGCCTAAACCTAAACTAAATAAAACTTAAAAATAAAATAAATTAAAAAACCTAAACCAAAATAAAAAATAAAAAATAAAAAAAACTAAAACCTAAACCTGAAAAGAAAATAAAATAAAATAAATAAGAAATTATCTAAAATAAAATAATTAAGAGCAAACTAAACTAAAAAAACAAGAAACCTTAATAAAATAAAAACTAAACCTAAAATCAAACTAAAATAAAAACTAAATAAAAATTTAACCTTAAAAAAAACCTAAACCCAAAAATAAAACCCAAAACCCTAAAAAACCTCTAACCCAAAACCCTAAACCCTAAAACTAACCCTAAACCCTAAACCTAAAATCTTAAACCCTAAACCCTAAACCCTAATACCTTAAACTCCAAACCATAAACCCTAAACTCTATTAAATAAAAAACCTTATAACAAAAATCTTAAACCCTAAACCCTAAACCCTAAACTAAAACCTAAACCCTAAACCTAAAACCTAAACCCTAAACCCCAAACCCTAAACCCTAAACACTAAACCAAAAACCCTAAACCCAACCTTAAACCCTAAAACCCTAAACCATAAACCCTAAAACCTAAACTGAAATAACAAAATAAAATAAAATAAAATAAATGCCTAAACTAAAACCTAAACCAAAACCTAAAAAAAAAAAACTAAACAAAAATAAAATAAATATAAACCTAAACTAAAATTAAAAAATAAAATAAACCTAAATATAAAAAACCTAATTAAAATAAAAACTAAACATAAAATAAAAATAAAATAAACCTAAGATAAAATAAAATAAAACTATATAAAAACATAAACCTAAAAAATAAACCAAAAAAGAAATAAAAAATAACACTTAAACCCTATAATAAAAAAAACTAAACCTAAAATAAAACTAAAATAAATAAAATAAAATAAACCTAAACCTAAACTAAAATAATCTAAAAATAAAAAATAAAACATATACCTAAACCTAAAATAAACTAAACCTAAACCTAAACTTAAACTAAAAAAATAAAATAATCTAAAAATAAACCTAAGCCTAAACTAAAAAATAAAACCTAAAAATAAACCTAAAATAATAACCTAAAACCTAAACCTAAAAAAATAAAATAAAAACCTGAGCTAATTCAAATAATAAAATATAAATCCTAAACGTAAAAAACCAAAATAAAAATAAAACTAAACTAAAAAATATACTTAAACCTAAACCTAAACCTAAAAAATAAACTAAAAAAACCTACACCAAAATAAATAAGCCTAAAATAAATAAACTAAACTAAATAAAAATAAAAATAAACATAAATAAAAATATAAAAATAAAATAAATGAAAATAAATAAAAAATAAACTAAATAAACTTAAACCAATCAGTTTATTTAATTAAAAGAAAACCCTAAACTCTAAACCCTAAATACTATATCCTAAACCCTAAACCCTAAACTCTAAACCCTAAATCTTAAACCTACGACCCTAAACCCTAAACCCTAAAAAATCCTAAACCTTAAACCCTAATCCCTCAACTAACCTTAAACCCTAAACCCTAAAAACCATAAACCTTAAACCGTAAACCCCCCTAGAACCCTAAACCCTAAACCCTAAACCTTAAACCCAAAACCCAAAACCCTAAACCCAAAACAAATCTAAACCCTGAAACCCTAAACCCTAAACACTAAACCTTAAACCCAAACCCTAAACCCTAAACATAAAACCATAAACCCTGAACACTAAACCCTAAACCATAAAACCCTAAACCCTAAAGACTAAAGCCTAAACCCTAAACCCTAAACCTTAAACCCTAAACCTTAAACCCTAACATCATACACCCTAAATCCTTAAACCCTAAACCCTAAACCCTAACCCTAACCCTAAACCCAAAACCCTAAACTTAAATCTAAAGTAACTAAAAAATTAAAAAAATAAACCAAATCCCAAAAACCTAATAAACCTAAACCTAAACCTAAACCGGAAACCCCAATTCCAAAATCTAAACCTAAAGTAACTAAATAATTTAAAAAATAAACCTAAACACTATAACCTAAGAAACATAAAGCTAAACCAAAACCCTAAGAATGGAAAGAACCTTAATGGCAGGAACATCACCATCAACTAGACTCAGTCTAGATATGGCAGTGGAGGCGAAGGCGAAGGTGGTGGTTATCGAAGTTGTGGTGGTGGATCTAGAGGTACTGGTGGATATCGAGGTGATGGTCAGAGCAATGGTGGTTATACATGTCGAAAGAGCGATAGAGGTTATAGTCGTTGTGGTGGCAGAGAGAGAGATAGGAGATATGATGGGAGATCCTGCGACTCGAAAGGCTAGGGTTGTTCTAATGAGAACTAGAGAAACTGAAGAATGACCGATCTGATCTACTATTAATGGAACTATGTCTTTATAGTAGAGATAATTCTAGTTATCTAGGATTTTTGATTTGCTCTATGCATGCTCATTTTTTATCTATGTTGTCGATTGTGCCTTAGAAAACTTGGTGGTTACTTGGTTGATGAAATCAAAAAGAAGAAATGTTTAATTAGAATTTATTCTCTGTTAAAAAAAAAATTAAAACCCTAAAACCTAAACCCTAAACTTAAAACCTAAACCCTAAACTCTAAACCCTAATCCCTAAACACTAAACCCTAAAACCCTAAACCCTAAAATATAAACCCTAAATCCTAAACCTTAAACCCTAAACCTTAAACCCTAAACCCTAAACCCTAAACCCTAAACTGCAAACCCTAAACCCTAAACCTGAAACCCTAAATCCAAGACCCTATAATGCTTAAAACATAAACCTAAACTAAATAAAACTTAAAAATAAATTAAATATAAAAAACATAAACTAAAATGAAATAAAAAAATAAAATGAAATAAAATCTTAAATAAAAACCTGAATGTAAACCTAAACCTAAAAAAGAAAATAAAATAAAAATAAAAACTAAACTAAAATAAAATAAATAAAACCAAACCAAAAAATAAACCTAAACCTAAAACTAAACCTAAAAAATAACTAAAATAGAAAACCTAAACTAAAATAAATAAACTTAAAATAAATAAACTAAACTAAATAAAAATAAAAATAAACCTAAATAAAAATGAAAAATAAAAAATAAACAAAAATAAATAAAAAATAAAATAAATAAACTAAATAAACCAAAATCTACTAGTTTTCTTAATAATATAAAAATAAAAAAAATTATAAATAAGAAAAAATAACCATAACCCTAAATCATAAACCTTAAAAATAACCATAAACCCTAAACCCTAAACCCTAAAATCTTAAACACTAAATCTTAAACCCTAAACACTAAACCCTGAATCCTCTAACCTAGAACCCTAAACACTAAACCCTAAACCCCAAATCCTAAACCCTAAACTATAAACATTAAACCCTAAAAACTTAAACATAAACTAAATAAAACTTAAAAATAAAATAAATAAATAAACTTAAATATAAATAAAATAAAATAATAAAATAAAATAAAAACCTAAACTTAAACCTAAAAATATAATAAAATAAAAACTAAAAACTAAATTAAAATATATTAGTTAAAAACCTAAACTAAACTATAAAATAAAATAAACCTTAAATTAAAAAAGCTAAATAAAAAAATTGAACAAAATAGAAATAAAATAAACCTAAAATAAAATAAAATAAAAACTTAAACCTAAAAAATAAAACTAAAAATAAATAAAACCTAAACAATAACAAAAAAAAACGAAACCTAAAATAAATAAAATAAAATAAACCTAAATCTAAACTGAAAAAAACTAAACTAAAATAAATAAAACATTAACCTAAACCTAAGATAAACTAAACCTAAACCTTAAGCTAAATAAAATAAAATAAACTAAAATAAACCTAAACCTAAGCTTTAAAATTTAATCAAAAAATAAACTTAAAAAAATTAATTGAAAACCTAACCTAAACTTAAAAATAAATAAAACCTGAACCTTAAAAATAAAATAAAAATAAAACTAAGCTAAAAACTAAACATAAACCTAAACCTAAAAAATAAACTAAAATAAGAAACATAAACTAAAATAAATAAGCTAAACTAAATAAATAAAATAAACCTAAATAAAAATAAAAAAATATAATAAACTAAAATAAATAAAAAATAAACAAAATAAACCTAAACCTACGAGTTTACATAATTTAAAAAAACCTTAAACCTAAAATAAACCCTAAACCCTAAAAACCTAAACCCTAAACCCTACCTAAATCCTTAACCCTAAACCCTAAACTAACATAAAACCCTAAACCCTAAATTGAACTTAAACCCTAAACCCTATACCCCCTACAACCCTAAACACTACAACCCTAAACCCTAATTCTTAATCCCTCAAAACCCTAAACTATAAAGCCTAAACACTAAACTCTAAACTTTAAACCCTACACCCTAACCATAAACCCTAAACTCTAAATTCCAAAACCTTAAACTTATTTTTACTTTTTAGCCTGAGCTGGGTTATATTTTTGACCTCTTGCTTTTGGGTTGGCTTGGTTGTTGATACCTAGTGGTTGCTAACTTTTCATCCTAGGTTAGCTTGGTTTTTTTAGCTTGGTGGCTGATATCTTCTCTACCTTGTTACTCTAGTTGCTAGCGGATGAGATGGCTTCTGCTCTAGCTTTATTATGTTTTCTGCACTACTTGGTTTGTTGGCTTTCCACTTGAACTCAAATTACTTTTACTGGTTTTTCATGGTTGGATGGGTGGCCTTCCTAGTGGGAACTACTGCTGGTTGTTGCCTTTTTGGGGCTTATTTTTTAGAATTTCATTATTGCTTTTTAGGGGATGCCTCCTAGTTCCTTGTTGTTCATTGCTAGATCTTTCTTTTGCCTTAGTTTGTGTTTGCTTATACTTCTGGGATTATCCTCTATTGAGTGCATTATTTGCATCACATTTTGTGTTATTATTATGCTTCCTGTCAGGTTAGTCTTTATTGCTGGGGAAGTTTTGTTTTATGATTGGTCCTGCCTAGCTGCCACTGTTGCCTTTATATGGTGGTTGTGCTTCTTTTAAACCTTTGTTCTATGGTGCTTTATTGGTTTTTTGCTTTTCCTTGGCTATTGGGGATGCTACATTTATTGGTTACTTATGATGGGCTATTCTCTGGTAGTTGTCTTATGGCTATTTTACTTAAATTTGGTTGGTTGGTTAATTTTTTTCCTTGTTGGTTTGTTCCTTATTCTAGGACAATTTGCTAGAGCATTTTGTTGTGTTAGCCGAACCTTTGTTGATCTTATTGGATTGGACTTTTTGGTTTATGGTGGTTGGTGGCTGCCTTTCTCCCCCTTTTGTGTGGCTATTTTGTCTTCTAGTTATTTGCACTGGCTGCAGCTTATGTTTCCATCAATCGATGGTTTCATTTTTGAGTTGTTTAGCTATTTGTTGTTGCTCACCATGGTTTGTCTTATTGACTACTACTTATTGGAACTTTGGCTTGAGGGCTCCTATCTTGGTTTTGTTGGTTGTTTCTTTAGTTCTAGTTTTCCCTAGTTTAGAGCTTGGTTTGATATTTAGATATTAGCTATTGTTGGTGTTCTAACTTTATTCTATCCCTTCTCTAGGTTACTGTGATTAGTCTATTATGGTTTTTGTTTATTGGTTTGGCTGCTAGCTAGTTGCTGGCTGGTTGCTCTTTGTTTAATAGTGCAATATCTCAAACTCTATGAACTATTGGCCTTGGATGTTTGCATGTATCAGGTATGCTGGGTATGCTGGCTTTGATGTTACCCACCTTTTCTCTTTGGTTGGTAGCATTAAATATGATTGTAACCCTTCTTTATGAAATTTTGATGCTAATATATATAATTGATCCTTCAAATGATCCTAATTGAGCCTGAGCCTTCTCTTTCTCAGCTCTCTCCTTTTCCTCTCTTTATCCTTATCCTTTTTAGCTAAGACTTTCACCTTTGTAATGTTTTCAAGATTTCTTTTACAGGTTGGAACTTTATAGAGGGAATGGTCGTTACTCAGTCAACCCAAGTGTTATTGTTGTGGATCTTGCTTATCTTGGTTTCTGAAAGGAATCATGATTTACTGCTAGCTCATTCTTTTACTATTTTTAGGATTTGTTTTAGTCTTACTTTATGTCTTTTTCTCTTATTCTTTTTAGCTATTGTATTTCCACTTTTATTTTCTTTTCTTTTCCTAATGTACATATATGGGCGTCTAGCTCTTTAGGTTTCTTATTGCTCTAAGTGTAGTAGAATTTTAAAGCTTTACCCCTTTTAAGGACATTGTTTATTTTCCTTTTATGGTAATAAAATTCTAACTCCCCCAAAACCCTAAACCCTAAACCCTAAACCGTAAACCTGAAACCCTAAAAAGCTAAAAAGCTAAACCTAAACTAAGTTTATTTTTTAGTTATGTTTTATCTTTATTTTATTTTTAAGGTCTAGCTTTTATTTTTTATTTTTAGGTTTGGGATTAGGTTTTTAATTTATTTATTAGATTTAGGTTTTAGGTTTATTTTTATTTTTTATTTTTTAATTTAGGTTTAGGTTTTGTTTTAGTTTATTTTATTTTATTTAGTTTAGGTTTAGGTTTAGGTTTAGGTTTATGTTTTATTTATTTTAGTTTTGTTTATTTTTGTTTCGGTTTAGGTTTATTTTATTTCATTTCTTTTTTTTTATTTTAGGTTTAGGTTTTTTTTTTAGTGTAGGGTTTAGGTTTTATTTTTTATATATTTTTAGGTTTTATTTTAGGTTTATTTTTTAGGTTTAGGTTTTTATTTGGTTTTATTTTATTTTACTTTTACTTTACTTTTACTTTTTATTATATTTAGGTTTTTTATTCTTAGGTTTATTATATCTTTTAGTTTAGTTTAGGTTTTTATTTATTTTATTTTATTTTTATGTTTAGGTTTAGGTTTTATTTTAGGTTTTATTTTATTTTATTTTATTTAGGTTTAGATTATTTTATATATTTTATGTTTAGGTTTTATTTAGTTTAAGTTTAGGTTTTTAGGTTTTAAGAATTTAGGGTTTAAGGTTTAGTGTTTTATAGTTTTGGGTTTAGGGTTAGGGTTTGTGGTTTAGGGTTTAAGTTTAGGGTTTAGGCTTTAGGGTTTAGGGTTTTTAGGGTTTAGCGTTTAAGGTAAGCTTATAGTGTAGGGTTTTTTATTTTTAAAAAATTTACATAAATTGAAAAGTTTAGGTTTATGTAGTTTATTTTTTATTTATTTTAGTTTATTTTATTTTTTATTTTTATTTTAGGTTTATTATTTAGGGTTTAGGGTTTAGGGTTTTAGGATTTATGGTTCAGGGTTTAGGGTTTAGGGTTTAGGGTTTAGGGTTTTAGGGTTCAGGGCTTAGGGTTTTGGATTTAGGTTTTAGGTTTACAGTTCAGGTTTTAGTTTACGATTTTTATCTTTTTTAAAATAGAAAAAATTAAGATTCAACATTTCTTCTTTTTAATTTCATCAACAAAGTAACACACCAAGTTTTTTATGACACAAGCGATGACATAGATCAAAGATGAGCACACGTAGAGCAAATCAAAACCCCTTGATAACTAGAACTATCTCTAATGTAAAGACATAGTTCTATAAGTGGCAGATCAGATCAGCCATTCTTCAGTTTCTCCAGTTCCCATCAGAACCACCACGACCTCTTGAGTAGCTGGATTCACCATCATATCCCGGATCTATCCCTCTGCCACCACCATGGATATAACCTTCATCGCTCTTCCCTCCTCCATAACCACCACTACTCCGACCACCACCTCCATATCCACCAACACCTCCAGATCCCCCACCACCACTGTGATAACTGTCGCCTTCACCTTTGCCTACACCGCTAGATCTAGACTGAGCCTGGTCGATAGTGATGTTCCTGCCATCAAGGTTCTGCACATTCTTAGGGTTTAGGTTTTGGTTTTGGTTTAGTTTATTTTAGGTTTAGGTTTAGGTTTAGGTTTAGGTTAAATTTATTTTAGTTTAATTTATTTTAGTTTAGGTTTAGGTTTATTTTATTTTGTTTATTTTAGGTTTATGTATTTTTTTAGATTAGAGTTTAGGTTTTATTTTATATTTATTTCTAGGTTTAGTTTTTTATTTAGTTTTTATTTACTTTAATTTTAGGTTTATTTAATTCTTATTTTATGTTTAGGTTTGATTTTTTCTAGGTTTTATATTTTTATGTTTATTTTGTTTTTTTAGGTTAGTTTAAGCTTTTATTTTATTTAATTTACATTATTTTATTTAAGTTTAGGTTTTTTATTTATTTTATTTTTATTACTTTTTTAATTTAGGTTTAGGTTTTATTTAGTTTAGGTTTAGGTTTCTGTTCCGGGTAGGGTTTAGGGGATGGGTTTAGGTTATGCCTTAGGGTTGGTAGGGCTTAGGGACTGAGTAGGGTTGGGTTTGGGTAGTTGGGTAGTGGTAGGTTTAGTGGTTTAGAGTGGATATCGCCAGGTTTAGAGTTTAGGTTCCAGGGTTTAGGCCTGGGTGTGTAGGGCTCAGGTGGGTTGGCTCAGGTTTGTGGAGGTGGGGTTAGGGTTTAGTGTTGAAGGTTTAGGGCTTAGGGTTTAGTGTTTAGGGTTAGTTTTAGGGTTTAGGGTTCAATGTTAGGGTTTTATTTTATTTAATTTTATTTTATATTTAAGTTAAGTAAACTAATAGTTTATGGTTATTTAGTTTATTTTTGATTTATTTTAGTTTATTTTAGTTTATTTTTTATTTATGTTTAATTTTAATTTTTTTTAGTTTAGATTATTTATTTTATGTTTATCTATTTTAGTAAAGGTTTTCTATTTTAGTTTTGTTTTTAGGCTTAGCTTTAGGTTTATGTTTACTTTTTAGTTTAGTTTTATTTTTAATTTTATTTATATTTTTTAATTTAAGTTATTATTTTTTATTTTTGCGTTTAGGTTTAGGTTTTTCTTTTATTTTTTAAGATTTATGTTTTAGGTTTATTTTTTTGTTTATTTAGTTCAGTTTAGTTTAGTTTAGTTTAAGTTTTGGTTTAGGTGTTTCTTTTAATTTATGTTTTATGTTTTATTTTTATTTATTTTTAGGTTTATTTTTTGGGTTTAGGTTTTTATTTATTATATTTTAGTTTATTTTTTATTTTTTATTTATTTTATTTTTAGGTTTAGGTTTGGGATTAGGTTTCAGTTTAGGTTCTTATTATTTTTCTATTTTATTTAGGTTTAGGTTTTTTTATTAATTGTATTTTTAGGTTTAGGTTTTTAGGTTTTTAAGGTTTAGGATTTACGATTTTGGGTTTAGGGTTTTGGGTTTAGGGTTTAGGGCTTTGGGTTAGTTTTAGGGTTTAGGGTTAGGGTTTCTTATTTATGTATTTTATTTATTTTACTTTTTAAATTTTTTTAAAATTAAGTAAACTAATAGGTTTAGGTTTATTTACTGTATTTCTTATTTATTTGAGTTTATTTTATTTTTTATTTTTATTTAGATTTATTTTTATTTTTTTTAGTTTATTTTTTTATTTTATCTTGATTTATTTTAATTTGTGTATTTTACTTTAGTTTATTCCTTTGGTTTAGGTTTATTTTTTAGTTTTGTTTTATTTTTATTATAGTTTTTAGGTTTAGATTTTTTTTATATTTTTTGGTTTGAGCTTAGGTTTTTCTTTTATTTTTTTAGGTTTTGGTTTTAGGTTTTTATTTTAGTTTTATTTTTAGGTTTTATTTTTTAGTTTAGGTTTAGGGTTATTTTTAGTTTATTTTATTTTATTTAGTTTAGGTTTAGGTTTAGGTTTAGTTTATTTTGGTTCAGGTTTATTTTAATTTTATTTTTGGTTTAGATTTTTTTTAGTTTAAGGTTTAGGTTTTATTTTTTATTTATATTTTATTTATTTTTAGGTTTAGGTTTTTATTTTATTTTATTTTAGGTTTATTTCATTTTTATTTTAGGTTTAGCTTTTATTTTACTTAGGTTATTTATGTTGTACTTTAGTTTAAGATTTTATTTATTTAATTAGTTTAGTTTTCTTTTATTTTATTTTATTTTGGTTTAGGTTTAGGTTTATATTTAGGTTTAGGTTTTGGTTTATGTTTTTATTTTATTTTATTATTTTATTTAATCTGGTTTAGGTTTATTTATTTATTTTATTTTTAGGTTTTATTTAGTTTAGGTTTAGGTTTTTATCATTTTAGGGTTTAGGGTTTAGGGATTAGGGTTAGTTTGGGGTTAATTATGGGTTTAGGGTTTAGAATTTTTTATTTTTGGGTTTTGGCTTTAGGGTTTAAGGTTTATGTTTGGGTTTAGGCTTTAGGGTTTAGGGTTTTGGGTTTAGGTTTTAGGGTTTAGTGTTTAGGTGGTTTAGGGTTTAGGGTTTATGGTTTAGGGTTTAGGGTTTAGAGTTTAGGGTTTAGGGTTTTTAGGGTTTGGGTTTAGGTTTTAGGTTTAGGATTCAGGTTTTAGTTTAGGTTTAGGGTTTTTGGTTTTTTTTAAATGTAGAACAAATTCAGATTCAACATTCTTCTTTTTGATTTCATCAACCAAGTAACACACCAAGTTTTCTAAGACAGAAGCGTCAACATAGACAAAAGAATTAGCACGCATAGAGCAAATAAAAAATCTTGATAACTAGAACCGTCTCTACTATGATGACACAGTTCCATAAGCAGCAGATTGGATATGCCATTCTTCAGTTTCTACAGTTCCCATTAGAACCAGCCTAGCCTCTCGAGTAGCGGGTTCCATCATCATATCCCCGATCTCTCCCTCTGCCACCACCATGGCTGTAACCTCCATCGCTCCACCCACTTTCAGAACCACCACTACTCTGACCACCACCTCCATATGCTCCTCCAGATCCCCCACCACCACCGCTGATACTGTGTAACCTCCACCCCGGATCTAGGCGAATCGGTTGGCCGGTTGTGTTCCTGTCGTCAAGGTTCTGCCCATTCTTAGGGTTTATGGTTTAGCATTTTTAGTGTTTAGGTTTAGGGTTCAAGTTTTAGTTTAGTGTTTACAATTTTTGGATTTTTTTTAACAATGAACAAATTCAAATTTAACATTTCTTCTTTTCAATTTCATCAACCAAGTAACAAACCAGGGAAGCAAGGTAATCAAATGACCTCCTTGGGGCTAGCTAAAGCCTTGTGTTCCCGAGATGTCCATACTATATACCCATTACCATTCAATCTTATATAAATCAATACATGAAAATATGAAAGAGAACTTGACATTCATGCACTTTAGTTATAAGCACATGCATTTCTTATGTATTTATAGCTAGCATCATAAAACATATTATTATTCATTTATAAGCTTTTGAAAAATACATTTAGATTTAATAGTGATAATAGCCATTCATATATTAAATTAATCAACACATGCAAGCTTACATAAAGGTAATCCATTTTATTTTACTTGAATTTGAAAAGATGGATGCATGAATTCAAATGACACCAAATTTAACATGATTGGAAAGAGGACAATGAAATATAAACATGTGATCATTCAACCAAAGTAGTTCTTAATGATAATAAATCAAATAATATTATTTAAAGCAAACTAAAGATTCTTAATTTGTTAAGTTTTGGATTTGATTTTATTTAAAGAGGAGAAGAGAAATCATCACTTACTTTTTTAAGCCCATTCCCACATTAGTGATTTGATTTAATTTAAGGAAATGTAATTAAGTTGATTTTTTTGGTTAATGAAGTTAACCCTTAATTAGATGAATTAATTACTCTTACCAATGTCACCTTAAAGTAATTAACTAAATAATTATTAGCCAACATGATATGCATGAAAAATAAACTTGCAATGATCCTAGGAAATAAAAGGGGCCTAATACAATTGCCTGATGATTAATAATTAATTAGATTAAGGGACTTAATTAATTAATCTTATGGTTTTTTGACACATGTAGACTAACCATAATTTCATTAAAATCCTTTAGGTTATTAAGTATCCAAAGATCTAACCCAACATTTAATTAATTAAGCTCTGATGTCATTATGATTTCAATTTGATTAAGTGATTTAATTAATTAGTTAAATCTTAATTAATTTCATTTTCAAAAAAAAGGGTGAAATGAACTGAGGGAAAGGGGTCCCAACTATATTCCTTAGTTCACTTACTGTTGAATAATGATTAATAAACTTAATTAACTTAAAAGAGTAGTTAAGGTTTTATTAGTCAATTTTCTTAATTAAGTAGCAATAAATCCCAAGAAAATCTTAGGAGGTAGAAGTCATCCTATTAAATTAACCGACAAAATTTAGGATTAATTACTTAAGTAATTAAAAGTAATTAAGCTAATTAATTTTGTAATTAAACCTTAATTACTTTTTAAAATTAGTTATGATCATTTTTGATTACTTCTCCTCTAAAATACCTTTAAAATAAGTATTTATCTGCATTATTTTATTTCTTTATGATTTTTCAAGATTTTTAGAAGTTTCAACCATTAAAAATAATTAATTAAGCCTAATTAAAGCTTAATCTTGTTGGTGGACGTGGCGCACTTTCCATGTGGCACCATAGGATTGGCTACTTAAAACTTATCCGACTCAGCGCCTATGTGGTGGCGATAGATGCACTTTCTCTTCTGCCATCTAATCTAAGATCGAATGGCTATAATTAATCCCATAGCTTAATAGGATTAAATCTGATTGATCTAGTGGATCTAATCATGACCATCCATTCTGATCATTTGGAACGGATGGTGCCTGATCTAACATCATGCGAGTTAGGGAGAATGAAGTCTATTTGCCATTATTCACTTGATTTGAGCTTACTCGAGCTCAGATCAATTCCAAAAGGATCCCACACCTTCACGACATCGATTGGAGGGGATCCAATGGTCAAGATCACATGAGATGCAAGTTTTCTTCAAAAATATCCAACCCATTTTTTTGCTAAGGATCAATTTTGGAAGTGTACCTCACCGCAGCTTAAGATCGGTGGCTCAAAAGATTGAGGAAGCTTCATCTACTGGAGATAAATCTCTGTTGAGCAGCTATTGGATCAATTCCTTGATGTTCTCTCAAAAGGCCATGAACTGATGATTTAGAGCTCATCTTTGATCGAAGTCCCACCTCTAGTACTCGAGAAACTTAGGAGATGATTCATTCTTGCTCGATGAAGCCTAGGGAAGGTTTGTGCAAAGTTAATTTGAGTTTGATAGAGAAATAGTGAAGTTAGGTAAAAACATGGGAGTGTCCTATTTCAGGATTGATAGGAATGACATTTTTTGATCAAGGAATAAGCTTGGGAGCTTAAGGAATGGCTCTAACATCTCATCTTGGGTAGCTAGGAATCTAAGGAATGATTTTTTTCTGTGTTTGAGTGGAAATGATGGTGTATACCCCCTTCATCTTGATCAAATAGTGGGATTGAGTTTGGCTTCTAGTGGCCATCTAGCCATCTTGGTGAGTCGTGGCTGGTAGGGTGGAGGTGAGTTGGCTCGGCTTGGTTGGTTGAAGGTGTGGAGGTGGCTACCAAGGAGGAATCATGGGAGTCCTATGGGTTTCAAATGTTCTAATGGGGAGGGTGAGGTGATTTCACCTGCCATTGGTCATGGCCAACCCAACCACCCCTTGGGTCAAGTTGGGCAGTGTCCTAGGTGCCTAGGTGGACCATTGAGAGATTACCAAGTGGCCAAAGAAAGGAAATGGACACTTACATGGGTGATTTGTCTCATATGATAAACTTGGCCTAAGGATAGAATGATCATTTGGCATTGAATTTGATTTGGGCAGATTTGAAATGAGCCAAAAGTAGGTTAGCCAAAATTTCTAGTCAATTGAAGTTGATTTGGTTAGGTTTGGCTCAATTTGACTCATTTAGGTCAAATTGGGTTAGGTTGGGTCAAGTTGACCAATTAGTGAAATTGTATCAAACTAAGGGCTAGGTCAAGTTCATATGATCATTTGGGATGTTTTGGCTAAATTAGTTTGGTTTGGTTTGGCGTAGATTTGATTTTTCTCATTTGAATTCATTTGAGTCAAAAGGGTTAAGTTTACCAATTTGACCAAGGTTAAGTCATATTCAAATATTAATTTTGATTTAGTATGAATCATTGGTTTCAATGGATTTGGCTAGTATGGGTTCATATGGGTTAAGGGGTTGACTTGGTCAACTGACCAAGTTGACTTGGTTTGACCTAATTTATGACAATTAATCAACCAAGGGTGATCGATAATCATGATGAGAGGTTTTGATGGGCTTGGTTCAATCCAATTTAGGTAGGATTAAAACTTGGCTCAAATAGGTCAAATTGGCCACTTTGGGTCAAGTGGACCAATTGGGTTTAGTTGGCTTAATTTTGGGTTGAGTTTGATTTAGTTTAGTTTATATTTGGATTTGGGATTACTATATAAATTCAATTGTAATTTGCTTGGGTTCAAATTGGTTTTGGTTCATTTGAACATTTCAAGTCAAAAGGGTTAAGTTGGGTTTGACTTGGGTTGATTTTGATTTGGCTTGATGATTGTAGATTTTATTTATATTTGTGAATATTATTTAAGGTATGATTGATTCATGTGAAAATCAATTGAATTTAGGTTTTCGAATGAAGGAATTTGGCTAAGTCCATGGAGTGGGGCTTAGGTTTGGATTTTATTTGGTTTGATTTAGTTTTGATGATTTAAATGTATATTTCATTTAATTTTATGAAGATGATTGAAAATATGATTGATTTGTGAGAAAATCAATTGAGTTTGACTTGATTTAGATTAAGATTTGGCTAAGTCCATGGATAGGTCATATGGCTTTGGAAGGGCATTAATTTAATTTGATTTAGTTTGATTTGGATTAAGATTTGGCTAAGTCCATGGGATAGGTCATATGGCTTAGGAAGGGTTTCATGTTTGGATTTGATCATGGGCTTCAATCAGTTGGTTTTAGAATTTGGGTTTAGATTTGGATTTGAATTTATTGTTTGGATTGAACTTGAGGTTTGAGAAGGTGAACATGGATTGGATTTGGGTTGTAGGGTAGGTGGATTATCCTAATTCCTAAGGCATAACCTAATCCTATGGTTAACCCTTCTAAGTCTTTAGGATTAGGTTAAGTGTTTACCTAATTATTAGAAGTGTCTTATGATTAGGGAAGTCTTAGTGTCTAGAAGACTTCTAAGTCTAAGATGGGAAGATTGAATTAACACTCCAAAAGTGAGGTCAACAAGCCTTAGGCTCCATTGTGTTGCCCTTGGTGATAGATGATTGAAAGACCGAAACCAAGTTTGACATTATAGACTCAGATACATCTTTCAATGCTTTGCTTGGGAGAACATGCATACATGAGAACAACATAGTTCCATCCTCTCTACATGAATGTATGAAGTTTATGAGAGGTGGGATCATCTATTGTGTCAAAGGAGATCTCAAGAAATTTATAGTTCAAGAGGTCGACATAAATGAGGATGCGGTTTACTACCTCCCTCAAAATCAACAAGTCTATTCTCACGAACTTGGCTAAAGTTTAGAAATAAAATAAAAAGAAAAATAAAAAGAAAAAGAAAGAGAAAATGAAAAAGAAAAGAAAAGAAAAAATGAATAAGAAAATAAAAGGGAGTGGAAATAAACTTGGAGGAGGAGGTGGAGCTTGACATTAGATTCCACCCACAGTTCGTTACTCCATTTGAACCTATGGGTTGGATGACCTAACCTCCACTAGGCAGAGGAAGAGGCCAATTCAGAGGTAGTCCCAGGGGTGGAAAACCTCTTTATTGGCCACCTAATAAAAGATATGTCACAACTAGTAGGAGTACACCTGCTATCCATAAAGACTAAGAATCTAGTTCATATGATGAGTCTTATTTTGTTAGCATACTAGCCAACTCTTCCCAACAGTATATTCCCTTGGAGGTGACACTTGAGCATGATAGTGATGAAGACTAGTATCCAAAGAAAAACATAAGTGTATCCAAGTCTATATATGAAACAGTTAGGCATCAGTTGGGAACCTTAGCTCTAACCCACTTTCCTCTCAATAAGCTGAGGGTTTGATAGTTAAGGAAGCCCCTAAGTCATCCACTGGTGTGAAGACTCAGAGGTTCTTTTTGGCAGCATCATCCTCAAGTCAAGAAGTTGATGTAAAACTTAAGGATGATTCATATAAGGATGTAATAGAATTACCTTTGATTGGTACTTTCCTTGTGTTCATAATTTAGCAAAGACAAGGTTAATCCAACATACTTGGTCAAAGCATCATTCATACTACTTTGAAAGAATATGTAAGAAAAAATGCAAAAGCCCTCAATCAGGACTAGCTCTAGGATTCAGTATAGTGGGTCTATTCGATGATGACGATTACTGCTTAGTCATCACCAATCATTTAGAATTGACAGGTTCTTCTCAAATCACATTAACTCATATGAGGAGTTGTACTTAGAAACTTTAGATGATCTCAATGATTTTAAAATTAAAGAGGCATCACTAGAGTTTGAAGAAGAGATCAAGTCAACCATCAATGAGCTCAACGAAATCAACATAGAAATTGAAGAAGATCCATGCCCAACAAACATCAATTTTTTATTGAATGAAATCAAAAACAATGACTTAGTTAGGCTATTAACTGAGTTTAAGGACTGCTTTGCATGGAGTTATGAAGTGACACCTGAATTGGCTCTTAACATAGCTATCCATAAACTAGCAATAGGGCCTATTGCTAACCCTATTAATCAATATCTTGGACGCATGCGATTAGACATTCAATAATAGGTCATTTTTGAAGTCAAGAAATTGATCGATATTGGCTTCATCCAGGAAGAAAAATACCCTACCTGGTTAGCTAGTGTCATCCCAGTTAAGAAAAAGAATGGAAAAAATTTACATATGCATCGATTTAGGGATTTAAATAAGGCATGTCCAAAAGATGAATTTCCACTACCAATCTTAGAGTTGATGGTGGACATTGCCTCATCTCATGCAGTCTTCTCTTTCATGGATGGCTCATATAAATATAACCAAATAAAGATGGTTTCTAAAGATGAAAGAAATGTTACTTTTAGAACCTCGATCAGAATTTATGTTATAAGGTCATGCCTTTCACCCTTAAAAATATCGGTTCTACTTACCAGCGGGCTATGACTTGAATCTTCGATGAACTCATTCATTCATCATCACGTCGATCATCAAAAGTAGAGAAAAGGAAGACCATCTCTTTGACTTGAGAGTAGTTTTCAAATAATTAAGATAATTTAACCTCAAAATTAACCCCCTGAAGTGTGCATTCAGAATAGCATCAGGGAAATTCATTGAGTTTGTTGTCTGACACCTGGGAATCAAAATTGATATAGAGAAGATCAATCTATTATTAGAAATGCCACCCCCTAAAACTTTAACTCAACTCAGATCAATCCAAGGGTTGTTGGAGTATCTAAGTTGATTTATATCCAACCTATCGAAAAGAAGTCAACCATTCTCAGCACTTGTCAAAAAGAATGCCAAGTTCAAGTGGAATGATAAGTGTGAGCATGCCTTCGAAGACATCAAGCATTTCCTGATGACACCTCCGGTTCTAGCAGCCCTTATTCTGGGCAAGCTGCTCATACATTACATTACTGTGTTAGATGACTCTCTTGGTGATTTATTGGCCCAAGCCAGTGATGAAGGGAGGGGAAACACACTCTGGTACCTTAGCGATTATTTAATCCCTGCTAAGGCTAATTATCCACCCATTGAGAAGCATTACCTAGCTTTAATCTTTGCATCCCAAAAGATACAACACTACATGCTTCATCATAAAGTGAACTTAATCTCTAAGATCAATCCACTATAACATCTCATGACACGATCGATGCTATCTGGATGATTGGCATGATGACCATGATCCTCTCATAGTTTGACTTTACCTTCATACCCCCTGCGGTGGTGACAAGAGTTCTTAAGCAGCACACTTGCTAGTGATGATCTCCCTAATGAACAAATCACAAACTTAGGGGATATTAGAAATCACCATTGGGAGATGTACTTTCATGGTTCAGCTTCCTCTTAAAGAGGAGAAGAACCACAATCTACTATTTCAAGAAAGGTAGGGGTAGTAATAGTTCTCTTAACTCTAGACCAAGATGTGATGAGATTCTTATATCATCTGTCCAATCCTTGTATCAACAATGAAGCTAAATATGAGGCTCTAATTGCCAGTCTGGAGTTAGCCAATACTCTAAGCATCCAGAACATCAACATCTTCTGGGATTCTCAGGTAGTTATCAACCAAATCATTGGGTACTATAAGGTTATAAAGCCCAAGCTCCATCACTACCAAAAGTATAAGTTGAAGTTGTTGGCCCAAATCTAAAGGTTACCATTTATAAGATACCACTAGGAGAGAATGTCGTAGTGTATGCTTTAGCCAAGCTTGTTAAGGAGTTGGCATGTCCGAAGGATGAGTCCATATCAATAAAGGTCCAAAATAGGCAAGTCTTGTCCCTTATTGATATTGAACTCATCAAAAAGTACTCAATTTTATGGGAGGTTACCATTGTTAAGAAGGACGAGGAGTTATATTGGAGGCAACCATTCATGGATTACCTAAATAAAAGCAAACTACCTGAAGATAAGTCCCAAGCCCATCATATGAAGTAGAGAACACTTTCCTATGCTCTTGTGGATGGTGTCTTATACCGGTGGTCTTTTGATCACATGTGGTTACATTGTTTATCCAAGAATGAAGCCCATAAGATCATAATAGAGGTACACTCATGATTATTTAGAGCCAACCAATTTGTTCCAAATATGAAAGCTAAGATGAAGAGACTAGGATACTACTAGCAATCGATGATCAAAGATTGCATGGATACAAATAGGTGATGCCACCAATGTCAAATACACATTATTGTCCTACACCACCAACCAACATTCTACATCTAACATTGGCCTCATGACCATTTGAGTGTTGAGGTACCAACATAGTGGGTCCGATTGATCCTCCTTCTTCCAAGGGTCATTAGTTCATCTTAGCTGTTATTGATTACTTTTCCAAATGGGAGAAGGTAATTCCACTAAGAGAGGTCATAGCTCAACATGTGCTCCATTTTTCTAGGAACCATATCACATATAGGTTTGGAGTGTTTCGATGAATTATATCTAATAATGGTACTGCATTCAAGAGCACTGAGGTTAACAAATATACTCAAAGAAACTACATAGATTGAAGATATTCTACCAATAACTACCCGAGGGAAAATAGATTAGTAGAAGCCTTCAACAAAACTCTCATCCAAATATTGAAGAAGACACTCGACAATAATAAGCGATAGTGGCATGAGCAATTAGTTGAAGCCTTGTGGGCCTACCGTACCACATATTAAACTCCAACTGAGTCTACTCCTTTCTCCTTAGTGTATGTGTCTAAAGCCATTCTACTATTAGAAGTCCAACTACCATCACTAAGGATAGTTGTTGGTAGCAAGATCACAATAAAGTAGAATGGCAAGTTGTGGTTAGAAGAGAACAAAGGTTTGGATGAGAGATACCTGCAGGCATGTTAAAACCTTGAGTTGTACAAAGCAAAAATGATTCAAGCTCACTTGCACACCAATGGGCACTTTAGGTTGGTTGGTTCTCATTATACTGATGAATACACCACTAATGCTGATAGGTACACCTTAGGTTGGTTGGGTCTCGCATCTTAGGATACACCACTCATGGTAGATCTAAGTATGCTATGCTTTCACTTAGAGTTAGCCATCATACACTTATATACTTTTTTTATAGGGCTCAGGATAACTCCCCTAGCAACACCTCCCCTATTGGCACTATATTTGGATCACATCTTTTGAAACCGAATTTAGACACTACCCAGGTTACCATTAGATTGGATAGTTCCCCTTTCCTAGTAACCACCCCTTTAATTGTAGAATCTATCTTAAGGATATACAAATTCTCCATTGGTCCAGTAAATCTGAGATAGGTCAAGGCTGACATAGCCCTTTCTCAGTGTGGTCCCTCATGCACCAATAGGGTCCATGCTAACATATAAACAAAATGTATATTCACCTATTGATTAGGAGTACACCCATAGTGGTACCTTTTCCCAATTAGACATCCTATCTTTAGGGTAGTGTCAACAAAACTCCCTGTAGAAATCGCCTGATTACTCTTGAGTTTATATAAGTCCCTAGCGACATTCACTCAGTAGTCTTCCCTTACTCGGGTTCTATTTTTTATGCTACCAATAAGTCACCCCAGCAGTTGTTCCTTTCTTAATAAGATGTAAGTCTACTCTACCTTCTTCCTAGCATAGCCATTGCACAATGAAAGACAACCCCTTAGGTTGGTTAGCCCTGCCCCACAGCCAGTAGACTATCCCTTTGGATTTATAAATCTAAGATATGATAAGTCTGATATAGCCTCTTCTCAGTGGGTCAAACAAACACCAACATGGTCCATAAATTAAATCTATCAAATTTGATCGAGCTCACATCCCCAACAGATATTCCTTCAATTCAAAATGAAACTAAACTGAACAAACCATATCAAATCACATGAAATTAAGATAAAATTAATCCTGACTACTTTTGAGTTTACAAAAGTCCCCAATGACATTCATTCAGTAGTCGCCCTAGGTCAGGTTCGATTGGTTGTGCATCCAACAGTCACCCCAGTGGTTGTTCCTCACTTTGGATGATGTAAGTTTGCTACGCCTTCTTCCTAGCATAACTGTTGCACACCAAAAAGAATCCCCTTAGGTTGGCTAGCTATACCTCGCAGTAGGTAGACTATCCCTTTGGATTTGTAAACCTGAGGTAGGTCAAGGCTGATATAGCCCCTTTTGGGTGGTTCCATCACCCACTGATAGGGTCAATACATTAACTCAGATTAAATTAAACCCAATCTAATTTTCCCTAGTGGAGTTAAATCACATCCTTCTCCCTAGTGGAGCCCCAAATCATATATAAACAAGTCAAGCAAATAAATCAAATTCAAAACAAATCTCTCTAGTGGAGCCAAATTAAACCAACTTCCCCAATAGAGTCTAAATCAAAGAAATCCAACCAAACACTTACTCCCAGTGGATACATACCCAAATAAATCTATGAAATCAAACCCAAATCCCAATCCCCAGCAGATTGCCCAAACCTTCATCCCTAGTGGAAGGTTCATATACTCGAACCTTAGTGGACTCAAGCCCATATCTCTAGCAGATGTGTCTCCACATCAATTAAAACAAAACTAATTAAAATCATGGTTAACTATAGATTCTTATCCCCAACAGATCTTCTTTCTACAAATCATATAATAAAATCAAATTCAAACCTTATCTCTAGCAGATTTTCTTCTTCTATGCCCTCAACATAGACCCTCATATGTCATGTCCAATGCATGTGATCCGTAAGGATCTCCCTCCATGTCCTTGACAAGAAATTCTCATCAAATCTTATTTCTTCTCTTATGCACACCTTTAATACTTCAACCAAAAGACTAACAATGGATTCATTCATATTACATCATCTTCACATTGTAATCAACACTTTATGATTTGTGATGGTGCAAGCTCAAACTAACTATACAGTATCATGCTAAAGATATTATAGTGTGAATTAACATACTATATTATATTATAATAGATATTGTT
The DNA here is from genome assembly GCA_021442155.1 of Cymbidium sinense. Taxonomy (NCBI): domain Eukaryota; kingdom Viridiplantae; phylum Streptophyta; class Magnoliopsida; order Asparagales; family Orchidaceae; genus Cymbidium; species Cymbidium sinense. Next base: position 263,120,383 of record CM038214.1, on the reverse strand, counting down.
ATATTATAATTTACTATAATATAATATATTATCTAACATTACACGTCATTAGAATCACTTAAAAGGAACAAATAACAAAATTTTCTCAAAATATGAATAATGTTCATTTTGGATGTAAAATTATTTATTTTCTATTAGAAATGGTCCAAAATAGCATAACTTTGGTGTTGCTTCTTGGTGTGTGTTGTGAATTTGGCCAAATTCTTCCATCTCAACCTTCAAATTAACATTTTTATGAGTTTTGACCCAGTGTATTATATATAAAAGTAAAACATACTAAAATGTACAATAACATTTAGTAACACACAACCACATTCATATATATGTGAAGTTATATTGTTATGTACATTATATTTTAATATGCTTTCATATAATTTATTATCTTACATTACACCTTAAAATGAATAACTTTAAGCAAAAAATTATAAAATTTGGTTGAAAAATGGACATTTATTCTGGATGCAAAATTCCATTCTTTTGATTAAATAACACACCATAGCAAACCCCCAATGACATTCCCTAAAGCTTACCTTAAATTTGGTCAAGTCCCATCATTTCAGCCTATAAATTAGTATTTTTATGAATTATACCAATACAAACTCTACTAGATCATACTATAACAAACTAAAATTTGCTAAACAATAAGTAGTAATAGACAATAGTAAGCTATAATGCATGATGTTACACTATGTTTTAGCATCCTATATTATAATACACTATAACATATTATATTATATTATATTATATTCATATCATATCACAAGGGAATTCTTAGGATTAAAAATCATAAAATTAGTCTAAATAATAAAAAACTATATGTTTTAGTTGTATCACTTACATATTTTAAATTGAAATAATATTTTATGATGTCATGCTCTACCTATTCTGAATTTGGCCAAATTCCACCATTTTAAAGTATAAATCAACATTTTTATAAATAATGCTAGTGTAGGCTTAATTTCATGATTATTAAATACTAAAAGAATTTAAATTATGTAGAATAATATATTATGAAATATGATGTTATACTATGCTACAACATATAATATTTATTTTGAACATAAAATCTTACTTTTTAGACTATAAGTGGCATAGCACACCTTTGGTACTACAACCTAATTCCCACTTCAAATTTAACAAATTTCATCATCTAATTTATTAAATCAATGTTTTTATGATTTAAATTAATATAGACTATAGGGCATAATTCCATAATATACTAGAAAATTTTGAAACATCTTATAACAACAAAAAACACATTAGTACATGCTCAAATATATGATGCAACATTATACTATAATATATGGTATTATAATATGATTTAGGGTTAGGGTTTATGGTATTCAAATCTATAATAGTTAAGGGAAAGTCTCTTAAAGACATTTTAGCTACCATAATTATGTTAGCAATAGGTCATTCTTCAAATCTACTCCTAATGAAATCTTTATTCAAGGTTTAAGATTTTTGGGTTAGGGTTTAGGGTTAGTTTAGGGTTTACAGTTTATGGTTTAGGGTTTAGGGTTTGGGGTTTACATTTAGGTTTTTTTTTTTTTTTTTGGGGAAACCCCATGATGCGGGGGTATTTTATTGCCACAAAAAAAGGGTTACAAGATCCTTAAAAGAAATAAACTCTGAAACTACTGCTCAAAGAGCTATAATCAGCCTAAGGAGTAAATCCCCATCTAAGTACATCAAAGAGCAAAAGAAAACATTAAAGCAATCAAAAGATACAAGATGATTAACATAATAGGCTAAAGGAAGGTTAAGGCCAATGCTCTGATGGTTGTAAGAGTGCTTGGTAATATGGAGCAAACAAAAGAGGGAGAGAGAATCACCGCAAAGTTATAATAAGAGGAAGATTAGAAGCCTAAGGTAGACAAAAAGTTAGGAAAATAACATAATATGAGTATGTTAGTAAGGAATTGTGATAGAGAAGGCTCGCTCAATCACATCTGGGGCGATGCAAGTATGAGCATCCAAACTTGAAGGGTTACATCACATGAGCTACTACCGAACCAATAGGGAGTGAGATCATCATAGCCATCATAGCCAACAAACCTGTGAGAAGGAAGCACCCAGTTGTTGATATTTTGTGAGCTTTACTACCTCCAAACCTAAGCAAAATCATATCTAAAATATATAGGTAATTGCTATGAGCTGAAGGATAAGGAGTCTCATTCAAAAAAATATCATCAATAAAGTCATCTTGACATGAGAATACATAAACATAAGTGAGTGAGCCATCTTAGTAATCTCATGAATAGTCATATTCAAGAAAGAAATTAGTTCAGCATATAATCCCTCCATAAAAAAATTACAGAGGAAACAACTTGCTGAAAACCTATTAAATAAGTCAATGAGCTTATACTTAACACCATCCCAATCACATGATATGTAAATGAATCTTTTAGTGCATAAAACAACCCAAGAAACAATCCCCTTATTAATGTCCTGGAGAAAGCAATAGTAAAGGAAGATAGCATAGCTCAACACAGGGAATGAATTGCAACCAACCAAAATAAGCACCCAGAAAAAATAGTTAGCAAAGCCCAATAGCGATTCGGGCCTCCATTCATAATCCGATCAACAATCAATCGAGAACAAGGCGAAAAGGCAACAACATCCAAGATAGAAAGGGACTAAACTGGCCATAATACCATTCTTTCAGAATAAACTGCTCATAAGACTGCACCAACCAGTCAGAAATGAGGTAATAGGTGATGCAGATCGGAAAAAATAGGAGATAAATTGCACGGGCAATCAGAACGCCAGCCCCAACAGCCAAACAGCTAATACAACATTGGAACCCACCATAATAAAAATCAACAAGTGAATTGAAATGAGTCTCAACATTAAAATCCAGAAAATAGCAACAGTTAAGACGGCAACATCCAAGATAGGAAGATACAGTAAATTGGCCATAAAACTCCTCAATCAGAATAAACATGGAAATAATAGATAAACAAATAAATAAAGCATAAAAATAGTTATCCTGAAGGTAGCAAATCAGACAAAAATCACCAAAAACCCTCACCATGGCGACATGTCAGAATTCGTGGCATGAGACCAAATTCTACAACCAACAAAGAAAGAGCCAACTGAGGTGACAAGGTAAAACAAAAAAGTAAATCTCCAAGACAAGAGACAACCAAAAAACCGTTAGCTTGCCATGATGCCACTCATCCAGTATATTCAAAATAATAGATACAAGTTTGATAGAAAAAGGATGAAGTAAACAGTAGCAGAAATGGTAGATCAATGAATTCCAATGATAGGCATAAAATAAACCAGTAAGGTGGTTCAAAGCAAAATCTACCAAGCAATCAGCAACTTCAATAGAGACCATGACAAAATAATCCAAAGCCCGAGGTGAAGGTGGGTATTGATCCAGATCACCAACCAACAAAGTTAAAACCAACAAGTCCAAGATTCCACCCATAAACATATATCTAAAGGAAAGGATAGATAATGAATGGCCCCACCATAAGCCTATCCAAGAAGTGACATTCGAGAAATCGACAAGGTCGATGTTTATTAACCATAACCCACTCGCCAAGGGTAATGACAATAACCTGGTTTGTCAATAACCCAATTATGCATATAAGAGAAATCATTGATTAATTCCAAGCATAATAAAGAAATGTGCTTCGAGTTGTACATGTTCCAATCATAGCATAGGATGGGAGAACCACAGCAAGGAAAAGCAACAACATCCCAAGTGTTAGCAATCAGAATCCGTAAAATAGCAAAGATGGACAATTTCTGAGTAAGCAAGGCTCACAATCTCAGATGCACAATGATAATCCCTTGAAAACTCCAAACCCACAGCATGGGAAGCAAGACCGTAAATAAAGAAGACTAGTATTGAGAAAAATAACATAACTCCATTTCTGCAAAATAAGGTGGGATATCCCAAATAGCAAAATAACAGCAATAAAGAAAATTGCAACCAATAGTTGCTCAATAGCATTTCTAAGAGCAAACAGTTCCATAGCAGGTTGCTTTGTCACATTAAGCTAGAATTGCCAATGATATTGACAGTCATAATCAGTAGGCATATAGGATAGACCATTGGTTACATATAAGCGTAAGAGTAATGGTCTTCGTGATTTTCATGATCTCCTCAAAACATGAAGGGTGAAAACAATTGTAATAAAGTCCAACATCAACCCTGTTAACAACAAAAGTAGAAAATGAAATAAAGAGGAGGGTAAACACAAGAAGAACCAAAAGGAGCACAACAAGGAAATCCATTCTCAGGGATAGAAGAAGACATCATTACCAAGGGAATTTTAAGATAATAAAGGTCCAAAACCAGAACTTGCTAAGACAAGAGGTGCAAGATGGCAAAAAATAGACGAGGAAAATCGGGAGAAGAAGCAAAAAAAATCAAGGCAACAACCCAAAGAGATTAAAACCAAATCAACAAACAAATCAACAAACAACCATGGTAGCTAACCTCCAAAACCCAAAAGTAATTAAGCCCAATCCATTCCAAGACAAGGATTTCGACCAAAATAACCATTAAAAACGACAAGGGTATTACAATTTCTTCCCTTATAGGAAAGCATGCTGAGGTTAGGCATTATATAAGCAAGGATAGCCGGCTGTCCAGAAAGTCCTGAAGCCCAATAGCCAACCAAAATCCTTTCAGCATAAGTGTTGAAACCTTTATGAATTAGGCCTTTAAGGAGGAAAGTGTCCCAAGGAATGTAAGGAATGTAAGCATCAGCCAAAGAAATACTATAATCATCAAAATAAAAACCGCAACTAGCATAATGCACACTAATTCGTTGCCTAGAAGCAACATAGGTAGTAGCAATGCTCCAAGCCATATTGTTAGAGAGAAAAAACTGGTGAAAGAAGTTAGTACTAAAATCTAAGCCCATCAAAATAGATAACTTCCTCCAAAGAATGGTTAATTCTCTCGTTTAGAAATGAATGTATCAATGAAATTAAAGTCCCAAGTGGGATTGCGCTTATAAAACCAAGAATAATAACACAAGGCTCAACCGGGTTCCAATGATATTGATGTGCATAAAGTTCAACATCTACCCATAATATTGTAAATGCCAAAATAGAATTCTTCCAACTAGGAGAAGGGGTAAAGGCTGCAAGTCATGGCAAAGAGCACAAGACAGCAATGATATCTATGTGGAGTATCCATAAAGAACACAAGGAAATAGAAAACCAGAAAAAAGGGAGGCGAAGAGGATAATTAGATTCTAAGGTAAGGAAGCCCAGAATTGTCCAAGTTAACCAGACCACGTAAATATTTGGGTAATATAAATTGATCAAAGAAGATGATACTGTCTAATCTCGCACTCAGGTTTGCAAGGTAATCAGCACAGGCATTATCTTCACGCCAAACATGAGTTATGGTGAAATTCAGTTGAGAGAGAAGAGCCCTAGTTTTCTTGAGGAGGTAGTACAAACAAGCGTTGCTCATATTGGTAGAAGTCAAAAGGTCAATCAGTAGAAGAGCATCCACCTCTATCCAAATATTGAGCCCATTTTGATGACAAATTTTAGAGCTTTGTGGACCGCCATAAGCTCAAGATAAGGGAGTGGTGGAAATAAGGGGATAAGCAAATGCACATAGGACTATACCCTTAGAATCCCTAAAAAATGCCTCCACAACTGAGCCATTATGAGAGAGCCATCAAGATAATTTTAATAATATGATCAAGAGGTTTTTTCCAAAAAACCATTCTATCATTTTGATAGAAGGTCGGTCCGGAAGTTTGAGGCCTAGTTTATTAGCTACTGATTTACTCCTTTAAAATATTTGTGATGAATTAAATTGGCTTTAAACAAGTCACAAATTTTGTTTTTAGTTCTAGAATAATCCTCATTTGATTCATACGAATCCCACGATGTTTAGCTTCATTTTGGTCCATCCATATGAACCAAATAAGAGTAATGGCGATTATGATTTTAATATGACCTTTAATTGCATTGTCAAAGTAAACTTCAAGAAGTTGATATAAAGTAAAAGAACAATTAAAATTGACAAGGTTGAATAGATCATACCAAATCCAAATTTTAGAGGCAATAGCCCCATTAACAAAAAAACATGATTAACATTCTCAATATGAGAACAACATTGACATTTAGAGGGTAAATAAAACCCTTTACCCCACAACAAAGAGTTAATAGAATAAAGTTTTTAGGATATGCCAAGTTAGAACAGTAAGAAGAGGGATATTGTTATTCCAAATTTTGGAGAACACAATAAGAAGAAAGTGTCTTTAGTGTGAAGCCACACATTTTAAGGTTGAAATCCCCATTATGAGATAGCTTAAAGATAATCCGATCATGATTGTTAGAGTGATAGGAATATTAGTAATCATATTTAGGAAAGTGGAAGGAATAGAATCAGTAATCTTACTAGTGTTCCACTTGTGACTTTGCCAGAATGAATTAACTCTAATAGCGGAAGTGGAGTGAGTGTAGAGTAAGTCATCAATGGATCCATAACCACTCCAGTTGTCTTGCCAAAAGAAGGAATTGCTAGAGTTTATGCCCCAAAAAATTAAGGATCGCATCCCATTTGAGAACAAAGTCTTCTCCACTGTGAGAATCACCATTTAAAGGGACAAATGAGAGGATGTTTACCCGGCAACATTTAGAAGTCATGAAATACCAAAGACTATTTTTTCTCCTAAAATTCCACCAAAGTTTGTAGGAGAAGGCATTGATAACTTCTTTGATGGATTTACATCCTGCACTCCCTCTTCAAGAGTACCACAACTTGTAGACCAAGATGACCAGGCATTCTTTAGAGGAGGTATTGGTTCCCCAAAAAATTTATTTAAGAGACGCCAATTCTATTGATGGTAGAGTTGGTAGGCACAATGGTTTGAAGAAGGTATATAGGTATGGAATTTAGAGTGCTCTTGATCAAGGTAAGCCTACCACCGAAAGAGAGTAAATGAAATTCCAAAGCCAAGATTTTGTTAGAAATTTTCTGAATTAGATCATCAAAAAGGTGTGATCTTTTTTGGCCTTTAAAAAGCGGAGCCCCAAGGTAATTAAGAGGTAGTTGATTTTGCTTAAAGTTAGTAATTCTGGATATTTGGTTAAGTCTATTAGGAGGAATCTTAGTTGAAGGAATAAAACCGCATTTTCCTTCATTAAGAAAAAGACCACTAACTTTACCAAAATCATTTAGGAGGTTCTTAATGGTTTTAACATGTTGAAGGGAGCCGTTGCAGAAGATAATGAAATCATCTGCAAAGCTAAGATGAGAAATAGAGAAACCTCCATGAGTTTTAAAAGACATATTAGGATTATTAGCGAAAACATTGTTAAGGCTCCTTGACAGGTATTCAATAGCGATGATAAAAAGAGAAGGTGATAGTGGGTCACCTTGCCTCAAACCATAGCTAGAAGGAAAGAAACCTATGGTCTCACCATTCATGATAACTAAAAACCAAACATACGTGATACACCTTTTATAATCGATAAAACTATCGGAAAAAAAACAAATTGGATTTGAAAGAGAAAATCCCATGAGAGATTGTCAAAGGCTTTAGCGATGTCCAGTTTGAATAGATGTTGCCTCCTCTAGAAGGGACATCAATGTCATGAACCACTTGTGCAAGAAGAATATTATCCGATATTGCTCTGTGTTTAACAAAACCAGTTTGGTTTGGGGAGATGATTTTAGGAAGCAAAGGGCTAAGCCTATTATTTATTAATTTAGCAATGAGTTTTTGAAAAAAGGTGCAAAGACTAATCGATCTAAAATTGCCCCAAGATTCAGGATTATTAGTTTTGGAAATAAGGACAATAGAAGTGCTTGAAAAGTATTTTGGAATAGGATTGCCATCAAAGAAATCACAAGATCAACTAGGTTAGTTTTAATAAATGGCCAACAATGAAACAAGTGGGTCGATAGCCGTACGAACACATGTTCATGTTCTTAAGAGTATTACTAATCTCCTCTTCAGAAGGACACATAGTGAGTAAATGATTATCCTCATTGATAATCATAGAAGGGATAAGATGGGTGTTTGATAAAGTTCCCAGCAACGGATTAGAATTTAATAAAGTTTAGAAATGATGGATGACAGAATCCTTAATATCATTGTTATCGATTATCCATTCACCATTAGAGTTCTTAATTTTTTTAATCGAGTTTAAGGCTTTCCGTTTATTATAAATGGCATGAAAATACTTGGTGTTTCTGTCACCATCAGCAATATGTTTCTTCCATGTTTTGATAATTAGTGAGAGCGACATTGATGAAGTCACTATGTTGGGTCCACATATTTTGAAATCTGAAAGGAGAGGGAGTAGACGGGTTAGGGGGGGATTTTTGAAGGAAATCAAAAGGAGCATGGTCGAAAAGTTCTACTCAAATGCTCAACAATGGTAGAGCCACGATTTATAAAGAGAGAAATTAAAGAGGGTCCTATCAAGGCTTGCCAAAGTCTAGAGTTGTGCCGTGAAGTTAGAGTGAAACCAATGTCGATCGGATTACAATCAAGGATCATATTTGAGAAGTCCTCCATGGAATGAAGGTTAGGAGAACATCCTCCCCTTCTTCGAACTAGCTATGATAGTATTGAAATCACCTCCAACCAACCAGGAAGGTTAGAGGAAGTGAAGGTGCGTAAGTGATTCCAAAGGATGTTCCTACTCTATTACGAAGCCATGATAAAAGAGCCAAAAGTCGATAAGTCACCTAAGGATATTTTGACATTAACCAATTGGTCAAGATCATCAATGATGGAAATGGTGATGGAGTTGTGCCAAAAGCACCAAATTTTATTATTAAGATTGAAGAAGAAATTATGAAAACCAAGGGATCTAGCGACAAAAGCAATCTTAGAAGAATTAATGAAAGGTTCAATAAGAATAAGTAACTTGATATTATGAACACGACAAAGACTCCTAACACAATTGCGGACAGGACGAGACCCATAACCCCGGATATTCCAAATAAGAAAATTAATCATAAGGGGACAACCAAAAGGGAAAAGGAAAAAATGAAAGGTAAGAGAGGAGAGAAATGATGACACATTACTTGTGTGGGGTGGAAGAAGAGCGAGTGGTTATAGTGAGGTTATTATTAGAAAATTTTGCTTTGTAGGGTTTTTTGTGTTTAACAATTTGAAAGGGTCTATCAGTATCCAAATTATCTCCATCAGAAAGTGATTTATTTTTGGGTTCTAGAATAGTAGAAGAATCTATCAATGTTTTAGAAGAGGGGATTTCACCTTCTTCCGTATTGGATTGAGTGTGAGAAATTGGGTTCAATTGATTATCACTCTGAAGGGAAATAGATGGGGATGTTCTGGCACCATTCGTAATATAAATATCTTTGTCAATATGTTCTGAGGCCATAGGGTCATCAATGTTTTGGTCCATATATGATTCCCATTCAAATTGTTTAATTGGGTGTCCAATATAAGGCTATCATTCAAATTTTCAGTAGGATTTAAAGGAAGCAAAGAACTATCATGGGCAACCAGATTATTACTAGCAGGGTTGAGGTTAGGTAAATTGGTATCGTCCACACCCCTCAATGGTCGTTTTAATACCAAGGTCGAGTGTTTTCCACTCAGTCGAGGGAGGTGTAGGGAGGAGAGGTTCTTTTGAGTATTTTTAGGCACATATGCTAGAGTAGTGGTTTTCCCAGTTCCATTAATGGTATTCATATTCTATGGTAAATTTTTTCTGAGATTAGGATGAAGCACAAAGCATTCTAAGTGATCGTGCCTGTGAATCTTACAGTGAGTGCAAAAGACAGGAAAATTTTTGAATTCGACTTTTTGACTATATCCAAATTTTTTGGAGCCAATCCAAACTTCTTTGGGATATTTTTTTGTGATGTCTATCTCAACAAGAATATGAGCGACAGATGGCCTAGATCTAGTGGCCGTTGCTTGGTCTATTTGGAGAGGCTTACCAAAAAGGCCGCGAACAGCAAACAAAACTTGATGAGTGACATAGTGCATTCGCATGTTAGGAAAAGCAAGCCAAAGAGGGACAATGGGAGATTCCTCTTTGACATCAAAGAGGGGCGACCATTTCAATAGCTGCATTTGATAATTATGCATGAAGTAAGAATGACGAGCGAAAACCCGTGAGTAATCTAAATCATTTGAGAGTTGAATAAGAATGTGACGGGGATCAATCACCAGATAGAAAGTACCGATAATTTTAAACTATGAAAGAAAGAGCGAATATTATCAAGAGTCGGGCATCTAAGGGAGAATTTATCCACCAAAGAGAACTCGAAGGGCTTAGCAAGTTTCTCAACATTTTGATTTGAACACATTACTGTCAGCAATCCATGATAAGATGTCAAAATGAGATTAATCGAAGCATTTGAGCTAGAGATCTTACCAGATAAAGCATCTTTGAATGATTTAACAACAGGTGCATTAGCAGGTGCAATCGAATCCAGAAAACCTATAGAGTCGGAGAGCAAAGCCGGTGCCGGCACGTCGAGAGGCGACGGGCTAGGATTCACAGAGACCAGAGCCTCCGCCATTGCTCTAATCCAAGGATGTCACATACGGGGGAGCCTATAGCCAGGAGAGAAGTGTCTGAGAAGCTGCTAATTACTGAGAACGAATCCACCCAGGGGAAGGCAAAATCAGAGAGGAGCCAATGAGAGGAGAGGAAGTTTACATTTAGGGTTGTAGGTCTTAGGGTTGAGGGTTTAGGGGATTAGGGTTTAGGGTTTTAGGGTTTAAGGTTTAGGTTTTAGGGTTTATGGTTTAGGGTTTAGGGTTTAGGGTTTAGGGTTTTAGGTTTAGGGTTTAGGGTTTAGGGTTTAGGGTTTAGTGTTTAGGGTTTATGGTATCTAGGATTTAGGGTTTAGGCTTTAAGTTTTAGATTTAGGGTTTAAGTTTTAGTTTAGTATTTTGGATTTAGGGTTTAAGGTTTTTTTATAGAGAATAAATTAAAATTCAACATTTCTTCTTTTTTATTTGATCAACCAAGTTGCACCCCATGTTTTTTAAGAAACAAGCAACCACATAGATAAAAAATGATCACCCATAGAGAAAATCAAAAACCTAGATAAGTTGAACTATCTCTATTATAAAGACATAATTCCATAAGCAGCATATCAGATCGACCATTCTTTAATTTTTCTATTTCCCATTAGAATGACCCCGCCCTCTCGAGTAGGAGGATCCACTATCATTTCCTCAATCTCTCCCTCCGCCAGCACCATGGCTGTAACCTTTGTCACTCCACCCACCTCCATAACCACCACTGCTTGACCACCACCGCCATATCCACCAACACCTCTAGATCCCCCACTACCACTGTGATAATCTTCGCCTCCGCATTCACCTCCATTGCTAGATCTAGACTGAGCCTAGTTGATGGTGATGTTCATGTCAAGGTTTTGGCCATTCTTAGGGTTTAGGTTTACTTTAGGGTTTAGGGTTAGCTTAGGGTTTAGGGTTTGATGTTTAGGGTTTAGGTTTGTAGGTTTTAGGGTTTAGGATTTAGAGTTTAGAGTTTAGGGTTTTAGGGTTTAGGGTTTAGGGTTTAGAGTTTAGAGTTTAGGGTTTAAGGTTTTAGGATTCAGGGTTTAAGGTTTAGGGTTTAGGATTTAGGGTTTAGGGTTTAGGGTTTAGGTTTTAGAGTTTATGGTTTTAGGGTTTACGGTTTAGGGTTGTAGGTTTAGCATTTAGGGTTTAGTTTATTTAGTTTATCTTTTTATTTATTTGAGTTTATTTTACTTTTTATTTTAATTTAGGTTTATTTTTTATTTTTATTTAGTTTAGTTTATTTATTTTAGATTAGTTTTTTTTATTTTAGTTTAGTTTTTAAGTTTAGGTTTATTTTTTAGTTTTACGTTTTATTTTTAATTTTTAAGATTAGGTTTACATTTTTATTTTATTTTTTAGGTTTATGTTTAGGGTTATTTTTAGGTTTTATTTATTAGTTAAGGTTTAGTTATATTTTTAGTTTATTTTATGTTATTTTATTTAGGTTTAGGTTTTCTTTATTTTAGTTTAGTTTATTTTAGTTTAGGTTTAAGTTTATTTTATTTTATTTATTGTATTATTATTTTGTTTTTTTAGTTAAGGGTTTAGTTTTATTATATATTTATTTTAGGTTTATTTTTAAAGTTTATTTTTATTTAGTTTTTATTTTATTTCATTTTAGATTTATTTTAATTTTAGTTTTTACTGTATTTAGGTTTTTTATTCTTAGGTTTATTTTAATTTTTAGTTTACTTTAGGTTTTTATTTATTATATTTTAATTTAAATTTATTTTTTATTTTATTTTATTCTGAGGTTTAGGTTAAGGTTTTAATTTAGGTTTTCATTTTCTTTTATTTAGGTTTAGGTTTTTTTATTTATTTTTTTTAGGTTTTATTTGTTTAGGCTTAGGTTTTTAGGTTTTAAGGATTTAGGGTTTTAGTTTTGGGTTTAGGTTTATGGTTTTATTTATGGTTTTAGGTTTAGGGTTTAGGGCCTGTGGCTAGGCCTGTAGAGCTTAGATTTAGGGTTTAGTTTTAGGCTTTGGGTTTAGGGTTTTGGGTTGGGTTTATGGTTTAGGGTTTTTAGGGTTTAGGGGGGGTTTAGAGTTTAGGGGTCAGTGAGGGCTCACGATTTAGGGCTCACTGTTTAAGGTATTTTAGTGTTTAGAGTCCAGGTTTATGAGTTAGAGTCAGGATTATAGGTTTGGGGAGGTTAGTTTTAGGGTTTAGGGTTTGGTGGAGGATTTAAGGGTTTAGAGTTTAAGGTTTAGGGTTTAGGGTTTAGGGTTTTATTTCAAAACAAAAACAAACCCGACAGGTTTAAGTTTATTTAGATTATTTATTTAGTTTATTTTTTTATTTATTTTAGTTTATTTTAATCCTTCCTTTATTTTTTTATTTTTCTTTTTTATTTATTTTAGTTTATTTATTTTGGGTTTATTTATCTTAGTTTAGGTTTTATTTTAGTTAATTTTAGGTTTAGTTAAGTTTATGTTTATTTTAAATTTTATTTTTTATTTTATTTTGTTTAGTTTTATTATTTAAGTTTAGGTTTAAATTTTAGCAAGTGTTTATATTTAGTTTTTTTTATTTTATTTTGGTTTAGTTATTTTTATTTATTTTAGGTTTTCTTTAGTTTAGTATTTATAGCTTTAGGGTTTAGGATTTAGGGTTTGGGGTTAGTGAGGGGATTTAGGGTTTGGGGTTTAAGTTTAGGGTTTAGGAGTGTAGGTTTAGGGTTTAGGATTTATGGCTTAAGTTTTAGGGTTGAGGGTTTTGGGTTGAGGGTTTTAGGGTTTAGGGTTTAGGGTTTAGGATTTAGTGTTTTGAGTTTTTATGCTTTATAGTTTAGGGTTTAGGTTTTAGGTCTAGGGTTCAGGTTTTAGTTTAGGGTTTAGGGTTTTTGGTTTTTTTATTTTAATAGAGAATAAATTCAGATTCAGCGTTTCTTCATTTTGATTTCATCAACTAAGTAACACATCATGTTTTATAAGACACAAGCAATGACATAAATTAAAGATGAGCACGCATAGAGCAAAATTTAAGACATAGTTCCATAAACAGTAGATCAGATCGGTCATTCTTCAGTTTCTCTAGTTCCCATCGGAACCACCTCGACCTCTCGAGTAGCAGGATCCACCATCATATCCCAGATCTCTAACGTTGCATCCTCCACACCTGTAACCTTCGTCTCTCCTCCCGCCTCCATAACCACCACTACTTCGACCACCACCACCTCCATATCCACTTGCACCTCTGGATACCCCACCACCACTGCGATAACCACTGCCTTTGCCTTCATATCCACTGCCAGATCTAGACTGAGCCTAGTTGAGAGTGATGTTCCTACTATCAAGGTTCTGCCCATTCATAAGGTTAAGGTCTATTAGGTTTTAAGGTTTAGGTTTAGTTTTTAATTTATTTAGTCAATTTAGGGTTAGGTTTAGGGTTTGGGGTTTAGGGTTTAGTGTTTAGGGTTAGCGTTTAGTGTTTAGGTTTATGCTTTTAGGGTTTAGGGTTTAGGGTTAGGGTTTAGGGTTTAAGGCTTAGGGTTTAGGGTTTAGTGTTTAGGGATTAGGGTTGTAGGTTTAGCATTGTAGGTTTATGGTTTAGGATTTCTTTTAAAAAAAAATTAATCAAACCTCTAGGTTAATTTTATTTAGTTTATATTTTTATTTATTTTAGTTTATTTTACTTTTAATTTTTATTTAGGATTATTTTTTATTTTTATTTAGTTTAGTTTATTTACTTTAGGTTTATTTATTTTAATATATTTTTTAAATTTTTATTTATTTTTTAGATTTATGTTTAGGTTTATTTTTTAGTTGAGTTTTATTTTTAGATTATTGTTTAGGTTTAAATTTTTTTTTAGGTTTAAGTTTAGGTTTTTATTTTATTTTTTTAGGTATAGATTTTAGGTTTTTATTTTAGGTTTTATATTTTAATTTAGGTTTAGCTTTACTTTTAATTTATTTTACTTTATGTGGTTTAGATTTAGGTTTAGGTTTAGTTTATTTTAAGTTTAGGTTTAGGTTTTATTTATTTTAGTTTAGTTTATTTTCATTTCGATTCAGGTTTAATTTAGGTTTAGGTTTTATTATTATTTATTTTTAGGTTTTATTTTTAAGTTTCTTCTGTAGGTTTAGATTTTATTTAGTTTTATTTTATTTTATATTAGGTTTATTTTATTTTTATTTTACGTTTAGTTTTTATTTTATTAAGTTTTTATATTCTGAGGTTTATTTTATTTTGTAGTTTAGTTTAGGTTTTCCTTTATTTATTTCAATTTTTTTAAGTTTAGTTTTAGGATTTAGTTTAAGTTCTTATTTTATTTTAATTCTATTTTATTTAGGTTTTGGTTTATTTATTTGTTTTATTTTAAGGTTTTATTTAGTTTAGGTTCAGGTTTTTAGCTTTTTAAGTTTTAGGGTTTATGGTTTAGGGTTTTAAGGTTTAGGGTTTAGGGTTTTTGGGTTTAGGATTTAGGGTTTAGGGTTCAGCATTTAGGGTTAGCTTAGGGCTTAGAGTTAGTTAATGGTTTAGGATTTAGGGTCTATGGTTTAAGGTTTAGGGTTTAGGGTTTAGGGTTTAGGGTTTAGGTTTGTAAGTTTAGCATCCAGGGATTAGGGTTTAGGGTTTAGGTTTTTAACTTTAGCCTCCGGGGTTTAGGGTTAAGGGTTTTTTATTTTATTTTATTTTTTATTTTAATTAAGTAAACTAGTGGGTTTAGGTTTATTTGGTTTATTTTTTATTTATTTTAGTTTATTATATTTTCTATTTTTATTTCATTTATTTTTATTTTTATTTAGTTTAGTTTATTTATTTTAGTTTATTTTTTAGGTGTAGGATTAGGTATTTATTTTAGGTTTATTTTTAGGTATTATTTTTTAGTTTGGGTGTAGGTATATTTTTAGTTTATTTTATTTTATTTAGTTTAGGTTTAGGTTTCGTTTATTTTAGGTTTTGGTTTAGGTTTTATTTATTTTAATTTATTTTATTTTAGTTTAAGTTTAGGTTTATTTTATTTCTATTTTAGGTTTAGTTTTTTTTAAGTTTGGGGTTTAGGTTTTATTTTTTATTTATTTTTAAGTTTATTTTTTAGGTTTAGGATTTTATTTAGTTTTTATTTTATTTTATATATGTTTATTTTTATTTTTATTTTAGGTTTAGTTTTTATTTTATTTAGGTTTGTTATTTTTTATTAATTTAGTTTAGTTTTTATTTATTTTATTTTATTTTATTTTAGTTTTTATTTATTATTTATTATTTATTATTTATTTTTAGGTTTAGGTTTAGGTTTAGGTTTTGTTTAAGTTTTTATTTTATTTTTAGGTCTCATTTAGTTCAGGTTTAGGTTTTTAGATTTTTAGGGTTTAGGTTTTAGATTTTTTTTTGGGTTTATTTTAGGTTTTATTTTATAGTTTTGGTATAGGTTTATTTTTAGTTTATTTTATTTTATTTAGTTTAGGGTTTAGGTTTAGTTTATTTTAGGTTTAGGTTTAGGTTTTATTTATTTTAGTTTAGGTTTAGGTTTATTTTATTTCATGTATTTTAGGTTTAGGTTTTTTTTAGTTTATGGTTTAAGTTTTATTTTCTATTTATTTTTAGGTTTATTTTTATGTTTAGGCTTTTATTTAGTTTTTAATTTAATTTAATTTATTTTAGATTTATTTTATTTTTAATTTATGTTTAGTTTTTATTTTATTTAGGTTTTTTATTTTTAGGTTTATTTTATTTTTAGTTTAGTTTAAGTTTTTATTTATTTTATTTTAGTTTAGTTTTTAGTTTTTATTTTATTTTTTTAGGATTAGGTTTAGGTTTTTTTTTAGGTTTTGGTTTTTTTATTTATTATATTTTTAGGTTTTGTTTAGTTTAGGTTTAGGTTTTTAGGTTTTTAGGGTTTAAGGCTTAGCATTGTAGCTTTTAGGGTTGAGGGTTTAGGGTTTAGAATTTAGTGTTTTAGGGTTTAGGGTTGTAAGTTTAGGGTTTAGGGTTTGTTTTATTTATTTTTATTTATTTTTTTTATTTTTTTATTAAATAAACTGGTATGTTTAGGTTTATTGAGTTTATCTATTATTTAATTTAGTTTATTTTATTTCTAATTTTTATTTAGGTTTAATTTTATTTTTATTTAATTTAGTTTATTTGTTTTAGGTTTATTTATTTTAGTTAGTTTTTTGAGGTTTAGGTTTAAGTTTAGGTTTATTTTTTAGTTTTAGGTTTTATTTTTTTTAGGATTAGGTTTTAGGTTTTTATTTTAGGTTTATTTTTAGGTATTATTATTTAGTTTAGGTTATGGTTTATTTTTAGTTTATTATATTTTATTTAGCTTAGGTTTAGGTTTAGTTCTGGTTTATTTCAGGTTTAGGTTTAGGTTTAATTTATTTTAGTTTAGTTTATTTTAGTTTAGGTTTAGGTTTATTTTATTTTTGTTTTAGGTTTAGGTATTATTTTTAGTTTAGGATTTTGGTTTTATTTTTTTTATTTTTAGGTTTATTTTTTTGGGTTAGGTTCTTATTTAATTTTTATTTTATTTTATTTTAGGTTTATTTTATTTTTATTTTAGGTTTAGTTTTTATTTTATTTAGGTTTTACATTTTTAGTTAAGCTTAGATTTTTATTTATTTTATTTTAGTTTAGTTTTTATTTTTTATATTTTCTTTTTCATGTTTCAATTTTGGTTTAGGTTTTAGTTTTCTTTATATTTTATTTTATTTTATTATTTTATTTTGGTTTAGGTTTTTTTATTTATTTTATTTTTAGGTTTTGTTTAGTTTAGGGTTAGGTTTTTAGCTTTTTTGGGTGTAGGTTTGTAGTGTTTATTTTAGGTTTATTTTTAGGTTTTATTTTTTAATTTTGGTTTAGGTTTATTTTTAATTTATTTTATTTTATTTAGTTTAGGGATTAGGTTTAGTTTATTTTTGGCTTAGGTTTAGATTTTATTTATTCTAATTTAGTTTATTTTAGTTTAGGTTTAGGTTTACTTTATTTTGTTCATTTTATTTGATTTTTTTAGGTTAAGTTTTTATTTTTAGTGTACGATTTGGGTTTTATTTTTTATTTAATTTTTAGATTTATGTTTTAGGTTTAGGTTGTTATTTATTTTTTATTTTATTTTATCTTTGGTTTATTTTAGTTTTATTTTACGTTTAGTTTTTATTTTATTTAGGGTTTTTATTCTTAGGT
This sequence comes from Cymbidium sinense, assembly GCA_021442155.1. Classification (NCBI taxonomy): domain Eukaryota; kingdom Viridiplantae; phylum Streptophyta; class Magnoliopsida; order Asparagales; family Orchidaceae; genus Cymbidium; species Cymbidium sinense. The sequence goes on along the minus strand of CM038214.1, from coordinate 263,102,735 downwards.
TTATTTTATTTTTTAGTTTAGTTTAGGTTTTTATTTATTTTATTTTAGTATATTTTATTTTTTTATTTTATTTTATTTTTTAGGTTTAGGTTTTAATTTAGGTTTTAATTTAATTTAATTTAATTTAATTTATTTAGGTTAAGGTTTTTTTATTTATTTTATTTTTAGGTTTTATTTACTTTAGGTTTCAATTTTGAGGTTTAGTAGATTTTAGGGTTTAGGGTTAGGGCTTAGTGTTTAGGGTTTAGGGTTAAGTGTTTATGCTTTAGGGTTTAGGGTTTAGGGTTTGGGGTTTAGGTTTTTAGGTTTAGGGTTAGGGTTTAGGGTTTAGGGTTTAGTGTTTAAGCTTTATGGTTTAGGGGTTAGGGTTAGCTTAGGGTTTAGGGATAGTTTAGGATTTAAGGTTTAAGGTTTAGGGTATAGGGTTTAGGTTTTAGGTTTTTAAGGTTTGGGGTTTATAGTTTAGGGTTTTAGGGTTTTAGGTTTTAGGATTTAGGGTTTAGGGTTTAGGGTTAAAGTTAGGGTTTGGGGATTAGGGTTTAGGGTTTAGGGTTTAGAGTTTTGGGTTGTAGGTTTAGGGCTATAAGTTTAGGGTTAATTTTAGGGTTATGTGTTTAGTGTTTTGGGTTTATGTTTTAGGGTTTAGGGTTTAGGTTTTAGGGTTTAGGGTTTTTAGGGTTTAGCATTTAGGGTTTAGGGTTTAGGTTTTAGGTTTAGGGTTCATGTTTTAGTTTAGTGTTTATTGTTTTTGGCTTTTTTAACAAAGAATAAATTCATATTCAACATTTCTTCTTTTCCAATTCATCAACCAAGTAGAACACCAAGTTTTCTAAGACACAAACGATGACAAAGATAAAAAATGAGCATGCATAAACCAAATATAAAACCCTAGATAACTAGAATGGTCTCTAGTGTAAAGAAATAGTTCCATGAACATCAGATCGGATTGGCCGTTCTTTAGTTTCTCCAGTTCCCATCAAAACTTCCACAGCCTCTCGAGTTGCAGGATCCACCATCATATCCCTGATCTCTCCCTCCGCCACCACCACGGCTGTAACCTGTATCACTCCTCCTGCCTCCATAACCACCACTACTTTAGCCACAACCTCCATATCAACTAGCACCTCTAGATCCCCCACCACCACTAAGATAACTATCGCCTCTGCCTTCGCCTCAACTATCAGATCTAAACTGAGCCTAGTTGATGGTGATGTTCCTATCATCAAGGTTCTGCCCATTCTTAGGGTTTAGATTTATGTTTAGGTTTATTAGGTTTTAGGATTTAAGTTTATTTTTTAATTTATTTGGTTACTATAAGTTTAGGTTTAGGGTTTGGGTTTAGGGTTTAGGGTTTAGGGTTTAGGGTTTAGGGTTTAGGGTTTAGGGTATAAAGGTTTATGCTTTTAGGGTTTAGGGTTTAAGGTTAGGGTTTAATGTTTAAGGTTTAGGGTGTTTTACGATTTAGGGTTTATGGTTTATGATTTTGGGTTTAGGGTTTAGGGTTTAGGACTTAAGAATTAGGGTTTATGGTTTGTTTAAAAGAAATTCAATAAACTGGTAGGTTTATGTTTATTTAGTTTATTTTAGTTTATTTTATTTCTTATTTTTATTTAGTTTAGTTTATTTATTTTTGGTTTATTTATTTTAATTTAGGTTTTTTATTTTAGTTTATTTTTTTAGGTTTGCGTTTAGGTTTAGCTATATTTTTTAGTTGAGTTTTATTTTTATATTATTTTTTAGGTTTAGGTTTTTTTTTAAGGTTTAGGTTTAGGTTTTAATTTTATTTTCTTTGGTCTAGGTTTTTGGTTTTTATTTTAGGTTTATTTTTAGGATTTGTATTTTAGTTTAGGTTTAGGTTTATTTTCAATCTATTTTATTTTTTAGTTTAGGTTTAGGTTTAGTTTATTTTAGGTTTAGGTTTAGGTTTTATCTATTTTACTTTAGTGTATTTTAGTTTAGGTTTCAGTTTATTTTATTTTTATTTTAGGTTTAGGGTTTTTTTGTAGTTAAGGGTTTAGGTTTTTTTTATTTTTAAGTTTATTTTTTAGGTTTAGGTTTTTATTTTATTTATATTTTATTTCTATTTATTTTTAATTTATTTTTATTTTATGTTTAGTTTTTATTTTATATATGTTTTTTATTCTTAGGTTTATTTATTTTAGTTTAGCTTAGGTTTTCATTTATTTTATTTTAGTTTATTTTTATTAGTTCATTTTATTTTATTTTTAGGTATAAATTTAGGTTTTAGTTTAGGTTTTTATTTTATTTTATTATTTTATTTAAGTTTATGTACTTTTATATATTTTACCTTTAGGTTTTATTTAATTTTGGTTTAGGGTTTAGTGTTTTAGGGTTTAGGGTTTAGGGTTTAGGGTTACGGTGTAGGGTTTAGGGTTTTGAATTTAGTTTTTAGGCTTTAGGGTTTAGGGTTTTTAGGCTTTAGGGTTTAGGGTTTCGGGTTAACTTAGGGTATATGGTTTTTTTTAAAAAAATAAGTAAATCAATATGTTTAGGTTTATTTAGTTTATTTTTTATTTATTTTAATTTATTTTTTATTGTTATTTATGTTTATTTTTTATTTTTATTTTGTTTAGTTTTTTTATTTCAGGTTTATTTATTTTTGTTTAGGTTTTTTATTTTAGTTTATTTTTTAAGTTTAGTTTTAAGTTTATGTTTATTTTTTAGTTGAGATCTATTTTAATTTTAATTTATAGGTTTAGGTTTTATTTTTTATTTTTAGGTTTTGGTTTAGGTTCTTTTTTTTTAGGTTTAGGTTTTAGGTTTATTTTTAGGTTTTATTTTTTTGTTTAAGTTTAGGTTTATTTTTATTTTATTTTATTTTATTTGGTTTAGGTTTGGTTTACTTTAGGTTTAGGTTTTATTTATTTTAGTTTAGTTTATTTTAATTTAGGTTTATGTTTATTTTATTTTATTTATTTTATTTTTATTTAAGGTTTTGGGTTTACCTTTTAATTTTTATTTATTTTTAGGTTTCATTTTTAGGTTTATTTATTAGGTTTATTTTTTCATTTAGTTTTTATTTTAGTTTTATTTTATGTTTAGTTTTTATTTTATTTAGTTTTCTATTCTTAAGTTTATTTTATTGTTTAGTTTAGTTTAGGTTATTATTTATTTAAATTTAGTTTATTTTTATTACTTTATTTTATTTTATTTTTAAGTTTAGGTTTAGGTATTTCTTTATGTTTCTATTTTCATTTATTAAATTATATTTTATTTAGGTTTAGGTTTTTATATTTATTTTATTTTTAGGTTTTATTTTGTTTAGATTTAGGATTTTTAGGTTTTTAGGGTTTATGGTTTAGGGTTTAGGATTTTATGGTTTAAGGTTTAGGGTTAGGGTTTAGGGTTTACGGTTTAAGGTTAGCTTAGGGATTAGGGTTAGCTTAGGGTTTAGGGTTAGTTTAGGGTTTAGGGTTTAGGATTTTAGGATTTAGGATTTAGGGTTTAGGGTTTAGTGTTAATTTAGGGTTTATGGTTTAGAGTTTAGGGATTTAAGGGTTTAGGATTTAGGGTTGTAGGTTTTGGGTTGTAGGTTTATGGTTTAGGGTTAGTCTTAGGGTTTAGGGTTATTTTTGGGTTTAGGGTTTAGGATTTAGGATTTAGGTTTTAGTGTTTAGGGTTTAGGGCTTAGTGTTTTAGGGTTTATGGTTTAGGTTTTAGTGTTTTTAGGGTTTAGGGTTTAGGGTTTAAGGTTTAGGTTTTAGGTTTATGGTTCCTATTTTAGTTTAGGGTTTAGTGTTTTAAGTTTTTTATTTTTTTAACAGAGAATAGATTTAGATTCAAAATTTCTTCTTTTCAATTTCATCAACCAAGTAACACACCAAGTTTTCTAAGACACAAGCAACGATAAAGATAAAAAATGAGCACACGTAAAGCAAATCAAAAACCCTAGATAACTAGAATCATCTTTATTGTAAAGACACAATTCCATAAACAGTAGATCGGATCGGCCGTTCTTCAGTTTCTCAAGTTCCCATCAGAACCACCTTGACCTCTCGAGTAGAAAGATCCACCATCATATCCTCGATCTCTCCTTTTTCCACCACCATGGTTATAACCTCCATCGCTCCTCCTACCTTCTTTAACCACCACTGCTCTGACCAGAACCTCCATATTCACTAGTACCTCCAAATCCCTGCCCCGCCTCCATCCCACCACTATGATAATTGTCTCCTCCGCCTTCACCTCCACTGCTAGATCTAGCCTGTGCTTGGTTGACGATGATGTTTCGGCCGTCAGGGCTCTGCCTATTCTTAGGGTTTAGGTTTAAGTTTATTAGGTTTTATGGTTTAAGCTTATTTTTAATTCTTTTAATTACTTTATGTTTAGGTTTAGAGTTTAGGGTTTAGGGTTTAGGTTTTTAGGTTAGGGGTTAGGGTTTAGGGTTTAGGGTTTAAGGTTTTTTAGCATTTAAGATTTAAGCTTTAGGGTTGTAGGCTATAGCTTTAGTGTTGTAGATTTAGGGTTTAGGTTTTAGGGTTAGTTTTAGGGTTTAAAATTTAGGTTTTAGGGTTTAGGGCTTTTAGGGTTTAGGGTTTATTATTTTGGGTTGGTTTAGTGTTTATGGTTTAGGGTTTAGGGTATTAGGGTTTAGGGTTACGGTCAAGGTTTAGGGTTTAGGGTTTAGGGTTTAGGGTTTAGGGTTTAAGGTATAGGGTTTAGGATGTAGGGTTTAGGGTTTATGGTTTATGGTTCAGGGTTTTAGGGTTTATGCTTTTAGGGTTTAGGGTTTAGGGTTAGGGTTTATGGTTTAGGGATTTTTAAGGATTAAGGTTTAGGGTTTAGTGTTCATGGTTGTATGTTTAGTGTTGTAAGTTTAGGGTTTAGGGTTAGTTTTAGGGTTAATTTTATTCTCAAGTTTACTTTATTTTTTAGTTTTATTTAGGTTTTTATTTATTTATTTTAGTTTATTTTTATTTTTTATTTTATTTTATTTTTAGGTTTAGGTGTATTTTTTTGGTTTACATTTTTATTTTATTTTATTATCTTATTTAGGTTTAGCTTTTTTATTTATTTTATTTTTAGGTTTTATTTAGTTTAAGTTTAAGTATTTAGGTTTTTAGGGTTTAGGGTTTAGGGTTTAGGGTTTAAGGTTTTGGGTTTAGGGTTTTTGGATTCAGGGCTTAGGGTTAGGGTTTAGGGTTTAGGGCTTAGGGTTTCATGTTTAGGCTTCAGGGTTTAGGGTTTTTAGGGTTTAGGGTTTAGGGTTTATGGTTTATGGTTTTGGGTTTTCAGTATGGAGTTTAGAGTTTTAGGGTTTACAGTTTAGGGTTTATGGTTGTAGGTTTTAGGTTTAGGGTTTATGGTCACTTTTAGGGTTTTGGGTTTAGGGTTAGGGTTTTTTTATTTTTTTTTATTTTGTTTTATTTTTAGGGTTTAAGATTTAGGGTTTAGGGTTTAGGATTTAGGTTTTAGGTTTTAGGTTTAAGGTTCAATTTTAGTTTAGGGTTTATGGTTTTTGTATTTTTTTTCTAACAAAGAACAAATTAAGTTATTTTTTAACAAGGTTCTACCCATTCTTAGGGTTTAGGATTAGGTGTAGTTTTGCTAGGCTTTATGGATTAGTTTTATTTTTTAATTTTTTTAGTTACTTTATGTTTAGATTTAGGGTTTGAGGTTTATGGTTTAGGGTTTTTTTTAACTCAAATGATTCCATATCAAATGAGAAATTAGCAAATCAAATATGGCATTATCCTCTAACAACTAATAAAATAGAATAAAATAAAATGTAATAAAAATCACAAAAAATGTATTTCATAAAATGATTTTAACTCCTAGAGATAATAAAATTAGATTTTATAGAAGGCCAACAAAGCTTAGTCAAATAATTATCATCATTAGATTCCTCACCAGGCTCTTCCTTCTTCTCCACCGCTGCAGTAGCCGGAGCAGTGGCAACAATAGGAGTAGTAGAAGCATCAGGCGCAACAACCACATCAAATTTATGAAGACCATTCAAATACTACTTAACCTTCTCAGCCTGTGGGTATGTCTAATTAGTGGAAATCATGACAACAAGGACATTCTTGTGAGCGTTCAGGAACATGTGGGTGCTACTGCAAGGGTGGGATAAGAGAGGGCCAGTGAGAGAGAAGTGGTCATTGAAAGGCCTGCCGAAAACTTCTTGATGAGATCATCTTGAGTGAGGTCAAGCACATTAGGACTAAACTCTGAACCATCATCATACCGAGACTGGACAACAAGGCTATAAGAGAATGGCCTAATCTCCAGCTTAGCAAGGAGAGCAGCCTCTGAGGATCCAGACCAGTCTTGCATCGAGGAAACCAACATCAATAGGTACAACAAGACCAACATGGGCAGCATAACCAACTTTCTATTTCATAACCTCTTCACTAACTTCTTTAAGATCACCTTTCATAAAAATTAGCTCAACTAGGGTTTAGGGTTTTAGTGTTTATGCTTTAAGGGTTTAGGGATTAGGGTTAGGGTTTAGGGTACAGGGTTTAGGGTTTAATGTTTAATGTTTAAGGTTTAGGGTTTAGGATTTATGATTTAGAAATTAGGGTTTATGGTTTTTTAAGTTGAGGATTTAGGGTTTAGGGCATAGGGTTGTAGGTTTACGGTTGTAGATTTAGGGTTTAAGGTTTAGGGTTAGTTTTATTATTTAGAGTTTAGTGTTTAGGGTTTTGAATTTAGGGTTTACAATTTTTTTATTTTTAAATTAAGTCAACTAGTAGGTTTAGGTTTATTTAATTTATTTTTTATTTATTTTAGTTTATTTTATATTTTTATTTAGATTTAATTTTTATTTTTATTTAATTTAGTTTATTTATTTTAGGTTTATCTATTTTTAGTTTACGATTTTCATTTTAATTTATTTTTTAGGTTTAGGTTTAGGTTTAGGTTTATTTTTTAGTTAAGTTTTACTTTTATTATATTTTTTAGGTTTAGGTTTTATTTTTTAATTTTAGGTTTTGGTTTAGGTTTAGGTTTTGGTTTTATTTTTTTAGGTTTAGGTTTTATGTTTTTATTTTAGGTTTATTTTTAGTTTTTATTTTTTACTTTAGGTTTAGGTTTACTTTTAGTTTATTTTATTTTATTTAGTTTAGGTTTAAGTTTAGGTTATTTTTAGTTTAGGGTTTAGGTTTTATTTTTTATTTAATTTTAGGTTTTCGTTTTAATTTTATTTTTTAGGTTTAGGTTTTTATTTAATTTAATTTTGGGTTTATTTTATTTTTATTTTATGTTTATTTTTATTTTATTTAGATTTTTTATTCTGAGGTTTATTTTATTTTTAGTTTAGTTTATGTTTTTTATTTTATTTTAGCTTATTTTTATTTTTTATTTTATTTAATTTTAATGTTTAGGTTTATGTTTAGGTTTAAGTTTTTATTTTATATTATTTTTTATTTTATTTAAGTTTAGGTTTTTTATTTATTTTATTTTTAGGTTTTTTTGGTTTAGAATTAGGTTTTTAGGTCTTTAGGGATTAGGGATTAGGGTTTAGGGTTTAGGGTTTAAGGTTTTAAGGTTAAGGGTTTTATGATTTAGGATTTAGGTTAGGGTTTAGGCTTTAAGGTTTATGGGTTTAGTGTTTAGGCTTTAGGTTTAGGTTTTAGGGTTTAGGGTATGTATAGGTTTAGGGTTTGGGTTTAGGGTTTTAGGGTTTTAGGGCTTAACTTTAGGATTTAGGTTTAGTTTTGGGTTTAGGTTAATTTAGGGTTTTATTTAGTTTTTTAGGGTTTTAATTTTTTTAATAGATAATAAATTCAGATTCAACATTTCTTCTCTTCAATTTTATCAACCAAGTAACACCGCAAGTTCTCTAGGACACAAGCGACGACATAGATAAAAAATGAGCTTCCATAGAGCAAACCAGAAACCCTAGATAACTAAGTTCATCTCTACTATGAAGGTAGTTCCATAAGCAGCAGATCGGATTGATCGTTCTTCAGTTTCTCTAGTTCTCATCATAACCACCTCGGCCTCTCGAGTAGCAAGATCAACCATCATATCCCGGATCTCTCCCTCCACCACCACCACGGTTGTAACCTCTATCGCTCCTCTTGTCTCCATAACCACCAACTCTCTAACCAACACCACCATATCCAGCAGCACATCCAGATCCCCCACCACCACTGTGATAACCGCTGCCTTCGCCTTCGCCTCCTCTACTATATCTAGATTGATCCTAGTTGACGGTAATGTTCCTGCCATCAAGGTTCTGCCCATTCTTAGGGTTGAGGTTTAGGTTTATTAGGTTTTAGGGTTTAGGTTTATTTTTTTAATTTATTTAGTAACTTCAAGTTTAGGTTTAGGGTTAGGTGTTTAGGGTTGATGACTTAAAGTTAAGGTTTAACATTTAGAGTTTTAAGGTTTATACTTTTTGGGTTTAGGTTTAAGGTTAGGGATTAGGGATTAGGGTTTAAGGTATTCTAGGGTTTAAGGTTAGCTTAGGGTTTAGGGTTAGTTTAGGGTTTAGGGTTTAGGGTTAGTTTAGAGTTTAGCATTTAGGGTTTTAGGGTTTAGGGTTTAGGTTTTAAGTTTAGGGTTAGTGTTAGGGTTAAGGTTTAGGGTTTAGGGTTTAGGGTTTAAGGTTTTGGGTTTATGGTTTAGGGTTTAGGGTTAATTTAGTGTTTAAGGTTTAGGGTTTAGAGTTGTTGGTTTAGGGTTTGGGGTTTAGGGTTTAAGGTTAGTTTTAAGGTTTATTGTTTAGGGTTTAAGGTTTAGGATATAAGGTTTAGGGTTTAAGGTTTAGGGTATAGGGTTTATGCTTTTAGGGTTTAGAGTTTAGGGTTTATGATTTTTTCTTTATATTAATTAAATCGATAGGTTTAGGTTTATTTAGTTTATATTTTACTTATTTTAGTTTATTTTATTTTTATTTAGGTTTATTTATTTATTTCTATTTAGTTTAGTTTATTTATTTTAGTTTAGGTTTTTTATTTTAGTTTATTTTTCAAGTTTAGGTTTAGGTTTATGTTTATTTTTCAGTTTAGTTTTATTTTTATTTTATTTTTTAGGTTTAGGTTTTGTTTTTTTTTCTTAGGTTTAGGTTTAGGGTTTTGTTTTATTTTTTTAGGTTTAGATTTTAGGGTTTTATTTTAGGTTTACTTTTAGGTTTTATTTTTTTAGTATAAGTTTAAGTTTATTTTTATTTTATTTTATTTTATTTACTTTAGGTTTTTGTTTAGTTTATTTTAGGATTAGGTTTAGGTTTTATTTATTTTAGTTTAGTTTATTTTATTTTTATTTTACTTTTAGTTTTTTTTTTTAGTTTAGGGATTGTGTTTTATTTTTTATTTTATTTAGGTTTTATTTTTAGGTTTATTATTTAGGGTTTAGAGTTTAAGGTTTAGGATTTAGTGTTTAGGGTTAGGGTTTAGGGTTTAGCATTTAGGGTTTAGGGTTTAGGGTTTAGGGTTTAGGGTTTAGGGTTTATGGTTTTAGGGTTTATGCTTTTAGGGTTTAGAGTTTAGGGTTTTGGGTTAGGGATTAGGGTTTAAGGATTTGGGTTTTTTAGGGTTTTAGGTTTAGGGTATAGTATTTAGGCTATATGGTTTAGGATTTTTTGGGTTTAAGACTTAGGGCTTAGGGTTTAGGGTTAGTTCAGGGTTTACGGATTAAATTTTAAGGTATAGGCTTTAGCGTTTAGGGTTTTTAGGGTTTAAGATTTAGGGTTAGTTAAAAGTTTAGGGTTTAAGGTTTTAAGGTTTAAGGTTTAGGGTTTAGTGTTTAGGGTTTTGGATTAGTGTTAGGGTTTAGGGTCTTTAAGGTTATTTTTAGGGTTTAGGGTTTAGTATTTAGGGTTAAATGTTTAGGGTTTAGGGTTTATGGTTTTTTTTATATTAAGTAAATCGATAGGTTTAGATTTATTTAGTTTATTTAGCTTATTTTTTTAATTATTATTTTATTTTTATTTAGTTTAGTTTATTTATTTTGGTTTATTTATTATAGTTAGGTTTTTATTTTAGTTTATTTTTTGGGTTTAGGTTCATGTTTATGTTTATTTTTTAGTTTAGTTTTATTTTTATTTTATTTTTTAGGTTTAGGTTTTATTTTTTATTTTTAGGTTTAGGTTTAGGTTTTTATTTTATTTTTGTAAGTTTAGGTTTTTGGATTTTATTTTAGGTTTATTTCTAGGTTTTATTTTTTGGTTTAGGTTTAGGTTTATTTTTAATTTATTTTATTTTATTTAGTTCATGGTTTAGGTTTAGGTTAAGGTTTTATTTATTTTAGTTTAGTTTATTTTAGTGTAAGTTTAGGTTTATTTTATTTTTATTTTTGATTTTAATTTTTTTTACTTTAGGGTTTAGGTTTTATTTTTTTTATTTATTTTTAGGCTTTAATTTTAGGTTTATTGTTTATGGTTTAGGGTTTAGTGTTTAGGGTTTAAGGCTAGGGATTAGGGTTTAGGGTTTAAGGTTTCAGCTTTAGGGTTTATGTTTTATGGCTTAGTGTTTAGGCTTTAGAGTTTAGGGTTTTTAGTGTTTAGGGTTTAGGGTTAGCATATGGTTTATGGTTAGTTTAGGGTTTAGGGTTTAATGTTTAGGGTTTAGGATTTAGCAGTTACTATTTTTTGGGTTTTGGGTTTAGGCTTTAAGGTTAGTTAAGAGTTTAGGGTTTAGGGTTAGGGTTAGGGTTTAGGGTTAGGGTTAGGGTTTACGGTTTAGGGTTTAGGGTTCTAGGTTTAGGGTTTAGGGTTTAGGGCTAGTTTTAGGGTTTAGGGTTTAGGGTTTAGGATTTATGGTTTAGGGTTTATGATCTTTTTTTAATTGAGTAAACTGGTGAGTTTATGTTTATTTAATTTATTTTTATTTATTTTAATTTATTTTATTTTTTTATTTAGGTTTATTTTTTATTTTTATTTAGTTTAGTTTATTTACTTTAGGTTTATTTATTTTACTTTAGTTTTTTTTATTTTAATTTACTTTTTATGTTTACATTTAGGTTTATGTTTATTTATTAGTTTATTTTTATTTTTATTTGATATTTTAGGTTTAGGTTTTATTTTTTATTTATAGGTTCAGGTTTAGGATTTTTTTTTTAGGTTTATGTTTTAGGTTTTTATTTTATGTTTATTTTAGGTTGTATTTTTTAGTTTAGGTTTAGGTGTATTTTTAGTTTATTTTATTTTATTTAGTTTAGGGTTTAGTTTTAGTTTATTTTAGGTTTAGGTCTATTTTAGTTTATTTTTTTATAGTTTAGGTTTAGGTTTATTTTATTTATTTATTTTAGGTTGAGGTTTTTTTTTAGTTTAAGGTTTAGGTTTTATTTTTTATTTACTTTTTACGTTTATTTTTTAGCTTTAGGTTTTTATTTTAGGTTTATTTTATATTTATTTTCCATTTAGATTTAGTTTTTTATTTTTAGTTTTATTTTAACTTTTAGTTTACTTTCTATTTTTATTTATTTTATTTTTTTTTAGTTTTTATTATTTATTTTATTTTATTTTTTGGTTTAGGTTTAGGTTTAAGTTTTAGTTTAGGTTTTTAGTTTATTTAGGTTTAGGTTTTTTATTTATTTATTTTTTTAGTTTTTTTTTAGTTTAGGTTTAGGTTTTTACATTTTTCAGGTTTAGGGTTTATGGTTTAGGGTTTTAGGTTTAAAGTTTAGGGTTTAAGGTTGTAGTTTTTAGGATTTAGGGTTTAGGGTTTAGAATTTTAGGTTTCATGGTTTAGGGTTTACAGTTTAGGGTTGAGGGTTGAGGGTTTTAGGGTTTAGGTTTTTGGGTTTAGGCTTGTAGGTTTAGGGTTTAGGGTTTAAGGTTTAGGGTTTAGGGTTAGTTTTAGGATTTAGGGTTTTATTTATTTAATATTTAATATTTGTTTATTTTTATGATTTAGGGTTCAGTGTTTAGTTTAGGCTTTAGTGTTTTTGGTTTTTTTTAATAGAGAACAAATTTAGAGTCAACATTTCTTCTTTTTGATTTCATCAAGTTTTCTAGGACACAAGCGACAACATAGACCAAAAAAGAGCATGCATAGAGCAAATCAAAAACCCTAGATAGCTAGAATCATTTATATTATAAAGACAGAGTTCCATAACCAATAAATCGGATCTGCCATTCTTTAGTTTCTCTAGTTCCCATCAGAACCACCCAGATCTCTCGAGTAGCATGATCCACCATCATATCCCCAATCTCTCCCTCTTCCACCACCACGACTGTAACCTCAATCGCTCCTCCCACCTCCATAACCAACATTACTCCGACCACCACCTCCATATCCACCAACCCATCCAGATCCCCCACCAACACTATGCTAAATGCCACCTCCACCTTTGCCTCCACTTCTAGATCTAGATTGAGTCTCGTTAACGGTGATGTTCCAACCGTCAAGATTCTGCCCATTCTTAGGGTTTAAGTTTATGTTTAGGTTTATTATGTTTTATGTTTAGGTTTAATTTTTAAGTAATTCAGTTACTTTAGGTATAGGTTAGGATTTTGGTTTTAGGGTTTAGGGTTTAGGGTTTAGGGTTTTGGGTTTAGGGTTTTAGGGTTTATGCTTTAATGGTTTAGGGTTTAGGGTTTCAGCTTTAGAGTTTATGGTTTAGGGTTTAGTGTGTAGGGTTTAAGGTTTAGGGTTGTAGGTTTAGCATTGTAGGTTTAGGGTTTAGGGTTAGTTTTAGGGTTTATGGTTAATGGTTTAAGGTTTAGGGTATAGGGTATAGAGTTTAGGGTTTTTCTAAATTGGTAGGTTTAGGTTTATTTACTTATTTTTTATTTATTTTAGTTTGTTTTATCTTTTATTTAAATTTAGGTTTATTTTTTTAATTTAGTTTAATCCATTTTAGTTTTACCTTTATTTATAGTTTTATTTATTCAATCTCATTTTTTTATTTTATTTTTGTGTTTAGGTTTTGATTTTAGGTTTTATTTTTTTTAGTCGAGTTTTAATCGCTCTTTTATTTTCTAGTTTACATTTTATTTTTTACTTTAGGTTTAGTTTTGTGTTTTATTTTAGGTTTTCTTTTGTTTAGTTTAGGTTTCATTTTAATTTATTTTATTTTATCTAGTTTGGTTTAGGTTTAGGTTTAGTTTATTTTAGGATTAAGCTTAGGTTTTATTTATTTGAGTTTAGTTTATTTTAGTTTAGGTCCAGGTTTATTTTATTTTATTTATTTTATGTTTAGTTTTTTTTAAGATCAGGCTTAGGTTTTATTTTTTTAATTTATTTTTGAGTTTATTTTTTAATTTTTGGATTCTATTTAGTTTTTATTTTATTTTATTTTAGGTTTATTTTATTTTTATTTTACATTTCGTTTTTATTCCAATTAGGTTTTTTATTTTTATGTTTATTTTCTTTAGTTTAGTTTAGGTTTTTATTTATTTTATTTTAGTTTAGTTTTTATTTTATATTTTATATTTTATTTTATTTCTAGGTTTAGGTCTTGGTTTTAGTTTAGGTTTAGGTTTAGGCTTTTGTTTATGTTTTTTTTTTATTTAGGTTTAGGTTTTATTATTTATTTTATTTTTAGGTTTTATTTAGTTTAGGTTTAGCTCTAGTTTTAGGGTCAGAGTTTAGTGGTTTAAGGTGGTTTAGGGTTTAGGATTTAGGGTTGTAAGTTTAGTGTTTAGGGTTTAGGGTCAGGGTTCAGGTATGGTTAGTAGGCATAGTCAAGGTTTATGTCTTTAATTTTTTTCATCTTTTATTTCACGATTTAGGATATAGTTTTTAAGAGTTATATTTTTTTTTAAATGTAACCCTTAGGTTTATTTATTATTTTTTATTTATTTTAGTTTATTTTATTTAGGCTTACTTTTATTTTACTTAATTTAGTTTATTATTTAGTGTTTTATTTTAGTTTATTTTAGCCTTTTATTTTATTTAGGTCCAGAGTAGCATAGTTTGTGGTTTATGGTTATGGTCAGGGTCAGGATTTAAGATTTATGGTTTAGGGTTTAGTGAGGGCTCAGGATTTAGGGTAGGGTAAGATTTAGTGTGGTTTGGGTTTGTGGGTTTAGGTTATGCATTTTGTGGTTTAGGGTTTATGGTTTAGGATTATGATTTGTGGTTAGTTTTAGGGCTCAGAGGGCCTAGTTTTAGGATTTAGAGTTTAGATTTAGGGTTTAAGGTTTAGTGTATTTTTTTAAATTAAGTAAACTGGTAGGTTTAGGTTTATTTAGTTTATTTTATTTTTTATTTTTATTTAAGTTTATTTTTTATTTTTATTTACTTTACTTTTCTTATTTTAGGTTTATTTATTTAATTTTGGTTTTTTATTTTAATTTATTTTTTAGGTTTAGGTTTAGGTTTAGGTTTAGATTAATGTTTATTTTTTAGTTTAGTTTTAATTTTATTTTATTTTTTAGGTTTAGGTTTTATTTTAAATTTTTTAGGTTTAGGTTTAGGTTTTATTTTTTTTTAGGTTTAGGTTTAGGTTTTATTTTAGGTTTATTTTAAGGTTTTATTTTTAGTTTAGTTTATATTTATTTATTATTGTTTATTTATTTTATTTAGTTTAGGTAGGTTTAGTTTATTTTAGTGTAGTTTAGTTTAGGTTTTATTTATTTTATTTTAGGTTTAGGTGTATTTTATTATTTATTTTAGGTTTAGGTTTTTTTTTAGTTTATTTATATTTTATTTTATTTAATTTTAGGTTTATTTTTAGGTTTAGTTTTATTTAGTTATATTTATTTTATTTTAGGTTTATTTTATTTTATCTTTACGCTTATTTTATTTTAGGTTTTTTTCTTTTAGGTTTAATTTTTTCCTTAGTAGTTTTTTTAATTTTATTTTAGTTGAGTTTAATTTTTATTTTATTTTGTTTTTTTTTGGTTTTGGTTTAGTTTTATTTTATTTTATTTTATTTATTTAGGTTTAGTGTTTTTATTTATTTTATTTTAGGTTTTATTTAGTTTAGGTTTAGGTTTAGGTTTAGGGTTTGGGTTTTGGGTTTAAGGAGGGCCTAGTTGTAGGTTGGATTTAGGGTTTGGGTTTGGGGGCCTGTGGCCTTAGTTTAGGATCTTGGTGTACTAGGGTTTAGGGTTTTAGGGTTTAGGGTGGTAACCTAGGGTTTATTTTTTATTTTCTTTATTTTTTTTTAAATTAAGCAAATTGGTTTAGTGCATAAGTTTATTTATTTATCCAATTTATTTTATTTTATTTAAGTTTATTTTATTTTTTATTTAGTTTAGTATATTTTATTTTAGGTTTACATATTTTAGTTTATTTTGTAATTTTATATTAAGTTAGGTTTATTTTTAAGATTAGTTTTAGTTTTATTTTATTTTATATTTTTAGGTTTATGTTTAAGTTTTATTTTATTTTTTTTGGTTTAGGTTTTAGGTTTATTTTTGGATATTTTTTTTAGTTTAGTTTGAGGTTTATTTTTAGTTTATTTTATTTTATTTAGTTTATGTTTAGGTTTAGGTCTAGTTTATTGTAGGTTTAGTGTTAGGTTTATTAATTTTAGTTTACTTTATTTTAATTTCTTTTTAGGTTTATTTTATTTTTATTTTAGGGTTAGTTTTTTATTTTAGTTTAGGGTTATGATTTATTTTTTATTTATTTTTAGGTTTATTTTTTTAGGTTTAGGTTTTTATTTAGTTTAGATTTTATTTTATTTTAGGTTTATTTAATTTTTATTTTATTAAGGTTTTTTATTTTTTTAGCTTAGTTTAGGTTTTTACTTATTTTATTTAGTTTTGTTTTTTTTAGGTGTAAGTTTAGGTTTAGGTTTTTTTATTTATTTTATTTTTAGGTTTTATTTAGTTTAGGTTTAAGTTTTTAGCTTTTTGGGGTTTAGTGTTTAGGCTTTAGGCTTTAGGTTTATTTTTTGCTTCTTTTAGTTTAGGTTTAAGTTTATTTTTTGTTGATTTTATTTTTTTTAGTTTAGGGTTTAGGCTCAGTTTATTTTAATTTTAGGTTGAAATTTTATTTATTTTAGTTTAGTTTATTTTAGTTTTGGTTTAGGTCTATTTTATTTTGTTTAATTTATTTTTAATTTAGGTTTAGTTTTATTTTTAGTTAAGGGTTTAGGTTTTTTTATTTATTTTTAGGTTTTATTTTTAGGTTTATTTTTAAGTTTAGGTTTTATTTATTTTATTTAATTTGATTTTAGGTTTATTTTATTTTTTAGTTTAGTTTAGGTTTTACTTATTTTATTTTAGTGTATTTTATTTAATTTATTTTATATTTTTAAGTTTAGGTTAAAGTTTATATTTTATTTATTTATTATATTGTAGTTCATTTATTTAAGTTTATTTATTTAAGTTTAAGCTTTAGGTGTAGGAGTGGCCTGGGTTTAGGGTCAGGGTTTGTGGCCTGGGCCAAGCCTGGGGTGGTCAGTGTAGTCAAAGGTTAAGGTAGTGGTCTGGAGTGTCATTTAGCTAAGATCTAGGCCCATTAGGTTTCAGTGGTTTATTTTAGGGCTCAGTAGAGGCCCATTTAGGGTTTGAGCTATGGTAAGGTGGGATGGTGCCAGTTAGTGCACATCGAGGGTTTGTGTGGCTCAGTGGCTCAGAGTCAGGTTGAACTGTGAGTGGCCCAGGGTATGGTATGGTAAGATTTAGGGTCATGTGGTAGGGTCCAGTTTGGCTCAGGGTGGCCTATGGCTCATGGTGGTGTGGATCTGTTTAGGGTAGAGCCTGTTTAAAGGCCTAGGATTTGTGGTGGGCCTAGTGAATTTTTAAATTAAACCGGCAGGCCTAGGTTTTATCATTTATTTATTTATCTTAAATTTTTTTTAGTTTATTTTATTTTTAAATTTTTTAGGTTTTTTAATTTTATTTAATTTATTTTATTTATTTTATGTTTATTTATTTTAGTTTATTTTTTAGGTTTTGGTTTAGGTTTTGATTTATTTTTTTAATTTTGTTTTATTTTTATTTTGTTTTTTAGTTTTAGGTTTTATTTTCATTTTTTTAGTTTAGGTTTTTTATTTTATTTTATTAGGTTTAGATTTTAGGCTTTTATTTTAGGTTTATTTTTAGTTTTATTTTTAGTTCGTGTTTTATTTTATTTTATTTTATTTAGTTTAGTGTTTAGGTTTAGTTTATTCTAGGTTTAGGTGTAGTTTTATTTTAATTTAATTTATTATAATTTAGGTTTAGGTTTATTTTATTTTCTTTATTTGGGTTAGTTTTAGCTTAAGGTTTAGGTTTTATTTTTATTTATTTTAGGTTTTATTTTTGATTTATTTCAGTTTAGGTTTTATTTAGTTTTATTTTATTTTCATTTATTTAATTTTTAATTTTTGTTTAGTTTTTATTTCATTAAGGTTTCTAATTTTTGGGTTTATTTTTTTGTTTAATTTAGGTTTTTATTTATTTTATTTTAGTTTAGTTTTTATTTTTTATTTTAATTTTTAGGTTTAATTTTTAATTTAGTTTTTAATTTTATTATATTATTTTATTTTATTTAGGTATAGGTTTTATTTATTTATTTTCTTTTTAAGTTTTATTTAGTTTAGGTTTTTAAGTTTTTAGGTTTTTAGGGTTTGGGGTTTAGGTGGTTTAGGGTTTAGGATTTGGGGTTTAAGGTTTAGGGTTTAGGGTTGTAGATTTTAGGATTTAGGATTTAGAGTTTAGGGTTAGTTTTAGGGTTTAGGGTTTAGTGTTATGGTTTTTAATTTTTATTCTAATTTTTTATTTTTATTTTTAGGGTTTAGGGTTTAGGGTTTAAGGTTTAGGTTTTAAGTTTAGGGTTCCATTTTTACTTTATGGTTTAAGGCTTTTGGTGTTTTTTAAAATAGAGAAGAAATTCATATTCAACATTTCTTCTTTTTGATTTCATCAACCAAGTGACATACTATGTTTTCTAAGAAACAAGTGACAATGTAAATAAGAAATGAGCATGCATAGAGAAAATCAAAAACCCTAAATAGCTAGAATTATCTCTACTATAAAGATAGTTCCATAAGTAGCAGATCAGATCGAACGTTCTTCAATTTCTCCACTTCCCATCAAAACCACCCTGACCTCTTGAGCGGTAGGATCCACCAACATATCACTGATCTCTCCCTCCGCCACCATAATGTTTGTAACCTCCATCGGTCCTGCCACCTCCATAACCACCACTACTCTGACCTCCACCTCCATATCCACCAGCACCTCCAAATCCCCCACCACCACTATGATAACTGCTGCCTTTGTCTTCGCCTCCACCACCAGATCTAGATCAAGCATGGTTGTCAGTGATGTTCCTGCTATTAAGGATCTGCCCATTCTTAGGGTTTAGGTTTAGGTTTAGGTTTATTAGGTTTTAGGGTTTAGTTTTACTTTTTAATTTATTTTCCTACTTAAGGTTTAGGTATAGGGTTTAGATTTTAGGCTTTAGGGTTTAGGGTTAGGGTTAGGGTTTAGGGTTTATGGTTTAGGGTTTAAGGTTTAGGGTTTTAGAGTTTATGCTTTTAGGGTTATTATTTAGAGTTTAGGACTCCAAGACTCCAGGCCTCTGACATAACATCTATGACTCACCTAGGGCCTCTTGTGGCCTGTGGCCCATGGCTCCAGGCCTTTCTGGGCCCAGCCCTGGGCTCAGTGGGCCCAGGGCCCAGGGCTCAGTGGCCCTTGTGGCCTGGCCTGCCACGCCTCAGGCCCAGTGGCCTAGGTCCTGGGGTCCGTGGCCCAGGGCTCAGTGGCCTAGGGGCCCAGGCTCACTCTGCCCAGGCTTAGCCTGCCTTGGGGCAGGTTTTTTTTTTACAGAGAACAAATAGATTCAACATTTCATCTTTTGATTTCATCAACCAAGTAACACACCAAGTTTTCTGAGGCACAAGCGATGACATAGGTCAAAAATGAGCATGCATAGAGCAAACCAAAAACCTAGACAATTAGAACTATCTCTACTGTGAACACATTGTTCCATAAGTAGCATATCAAATCAACCCTTATTTAGTTTCTCCAATTCTTATCAAAAACCCTATGTTTTTTTTGTACTTTTAGGTTTAGGTTTAGTTTATAATTTTATTTTTTTAGGTTTTTATTTTAGGTTTATTTTTAGGTTTTATTTTTTAGTTTACGTTTAGGTTTATTTTTAGTTTATTTTATTTTATTTAGTTTAGGTTTAGGTTTAGGTTCAATATATTTTAGGTTTAGGTTTAAGTATATTTTATTTTTATTTTAGGTTTCATTTTCTTTTATAGTTTAGGTTTTAGGTTTAGTTTATTTTATTTTATTTATTTTAGGTTTATTTTTAGGTTTAGTTTATTTAGTATTATTATTTTTGGATCTTTGTTTACATTTAGTTTTATTTTATTTAGGTTTATTCTATCTTATTTTAGTAGTTTAGGTTTTTATCATTTTAGATTCTTTTATTTATATTCTTTATAGTAGTGGTAGGATCTAGAGGGCCCAGGGCACAGTTTGTGGCTAGGGCCCAGGGCCCAGTGGCCCAGGTTGTGGCCTAGCCCATGATCATCAAAGCCCAGGGCCTTAAGGCCTGAGCTCAGGGCCCAGGGTGGCCTAGTTTCAGGGGCATCAGGTGCCTCCCAAGCCCAGCATTTAGGGCCCAGGGTAGTGGCTCATCTTAGTTTATGGTTTTGGGTTTGGGTTTTAGAGTGGTCAGGTTTAGGGTCTCAGATTTAAGCTTGGGCCAGGTTACTCTGTGGGTTTTAGGGTTTTTTTTATTGGGTTTATTTATTTTATTTTATTTTATTTTATTTTGTTTAAGGTTTATGTTTAGTTTATTTTAGGTCTAGGATCAAGTTTTATGCTTTTAGGGTTTAAAGTTCTAGGTTTTGGGTTTAGGATTTAAGATTTATGGGTTTTTTTTATAAAATTAACTAAACTAGTAGGTTTATATAGTTTATTTGGTTTATTTATTTATGTATTTTAGTTTATTTTATTTTTTATTTTTAATTAGGTTTATTTTTTATTTTTATTATTTAATTTAGTTTATTTAGTTTATGTATATTTATTTTAGTTTAGGTTTTATTTTATATTTTAGGTTTAGTTTAGGTTTAGTTTATTTTTATGAGTTTTATTTTTATTTTATTTTTAGGTTTAGGTTTTATTTTTTATTTTAGTTTAGGTTTAGGTTTCTTTTAGTTTATTTTATTTATTTAGTTTAGGTTTAGGTTTAGGTTTAGCTAATTTTAAGTTTAGGTTTAGGTTTTATTTATTTTAGTTTAGTTTATTTCAGATTAGGTTTAGGTTTATTTTATTCTTGTTTTAGGTTTAATTTTCTTTTCTTGTTTAGGGTTTAGGTTTCCTTTTTTATTTATTTTTAGGTTTGATTTTTAGGTTTAGATTTTTATTTAGTTTTTATTTTATTTTATTTTATATTAGGTTTCTTTTAGGATTATTTTATTATTATTTTACATTTAGTTTTCATTTTATTTTATTTTATTATTATTTTATTCTTAGGTTTATTTGATTTTTTAGTTTCATTTAGGTTTTTATTTATTTTATTTTATTTTTAAGTTTTGGTTTAGGTTTTAGTTTAAGTTTTTATTTTAATTTATTTTATTTATGTTTAGGTTTTTTTAATATATTTTATCTTTATTTATTTAGTCAGGTTTAGATAGGTTTTTTAGGCCCATGGTAGTTTATGGTAGTTGGGCTCAGGGTCAGGCCCAGTTAAGGCCCAAGGCCCAGGCTCAGCCTGGGTAGAGCCCAGGGTCAGTGGTCAGGGTCAAGGCCCAGGGTCAATTAGGGTGATGGTTTGGCCCAGCCTAGGGCTATTTTCTTATTAGTGATTTTTAGTCAGTTTAGGCCCAGTTAGGTCTTTAGCCATTAGTAGGCTCAAGCCCAGGCCTATTCAGGGCCCAGTCTTAGAGCCAGGTCATGGTCATCAGGGCCTTAGTTGGGCCTGGCTAGATCTGGGCCCATCTTAGCCTTGTATGGTTATCATGATTCAGGGCCCAGGCCCAAGTTGTTATAGTAGTTAGGGCCTTGGCCCAGGCCCAGGGCCCAGGGCCTAGGGCTCAGGGTTTACCTTATCTTTGGCCTGTGGATTCAGGTGGGGCCTTGTTTGGCCTTTGGCTCATCTCGGGCCCATTACAGGGCTCAGCCCAGGGCCCAGGGCCTGTGGCCCAGGGCAGCACAGCCCAGGATCCAGAGCCTCCCAGGGTCATTTAGGGCTCAGTCTGGGCCTAGTTTGGGTCATTAAAAGGTTTGTGGTCTGATCTCTCAGATTCTCAGTGGTTAGGGCTCAGTGTGGTTAGCTCAGTGGTTATGCCAGCTCAGGGCCCAGGGCCCAGGGTTAAGGGCCTAGGTGAGGGTAGTGGCAAGAGGTTTAGCATGGGATCAGGGGATTTTGATCTAAGATCTATGTTGTGGCTCAGAGGTCAGTGGTTAGTATGGTCTTAGTTTAGGATTTAGGTAGAATTTTAATTAATTAATTAATCATTTTATATATACATATATATATAAAATTACAAACCCATAAGTTTTGCATATTTAATTAATTTTATTTATTTTATTTATTTTATTTTTCTTTATGTTTCTTTTAATTTTATTTAGTTTAGTTTTTATTTTAGGATTTATTTTTTGTGGTTTTACTTTAGTTTATTTTGTGTCTTTGGTTTAGGTTTAGATTATTTTTAGTTTTTTTTATTTTGTTTTAGTTTTTGCTTAGCTTTTTATTTTTTATTTTAAGTTTAAGTTTAGGATTTTATTTGCTTTAGGTTTTATTTTAGCTTTATTTTAGGTTTTATTTTAGTCTTTAGTTTATTTTAGTTTTATTTTATTTTATTTAGTTTAGGTTTAGTTGCTTAGTTTATTTTAGGTCATGTTTAGGTTTTATTTATTTTGTTTAGTTTTATTTTAGTTTAGTTTAGGTTTGTTTTATTTTATTTTAGGTTTAAATTTTTTTAGGGTTTATGTTTTATTATTATTTATTTTATTTTATTTTAAGTTTTATTTATTTATTTAGGTTTTATTTGGTCTTTATTTTATTTTATTTTAAGATTATTTTATTTTTATTTTAGTTTTAGTTTTTATTTTATTCACGTTTTCTATATTTTAGGTTAGTTTAGGTTTTTATTTTTATTTTACTTTCTTTTTTAGGTTTAGGTTTAGATGTATGTTTTGGTTTAGGTTTTAGTTTATGTTTTTATGTTATGTTATTTTGGTTAAGGTTTTTTTTATTTATTTTATTTTTAGGTTTTATTTAGTTGAGGTATAGGTTTTTAAGTTTTTAGGGTTTAAGGTTTACAGTTTTTTTTTTTTTTTTTTTAGGGAAACCCCATGTGGGGGTATTTTATTGGCACAAAAAAGGGTTACAAGGTCCAAAGGGTAAACTAAAACTACGCTCAAAGAGCTACAATCTAAGGTAAATCCTATCTAAGTACATCCAAAAGCAAAAGAAGACATTAAAGCAATCAAAAGATACAAGATGATTAAGATAATAAACTAAAGGAAGATTAAGGCCAATGCTCTGAAGGATGTAAGAGTGCATGGTAATATGGAGCAAACCTGCAAAAGAACAAGAGAGAATCACCTGCAAAATTACAATGAGAGAGAGATTAGACAATAAGGTAATACGCATAAAGAGATAAATGGAAACAATACATCGAGAATGAGCGATAGTAAGGAAATTTGATAGAGAAGGCTCAGGCTCAGTCACACCAAGTTGGGGCAGATGCAAATATGAGCATCCAAACTTCAGCAGAAGGGTTACAACACATGAGCTACTACCAAACCAAAAGGGAGTGAAATCATCACAGCCATCATAGCCAACAAACCTGTGAGGAGGTAACACCCAGTTGTTGATAGTCTTGTGAGCTTTATTACCTGCAATCCTAAACAAAATCATATCTAAAATAGAGAGGAAATTGCAAAGAGCTAAATGATAAGGTGTCCCATTCAAGTAAAGTATCATCAATATAGTCATCCTGACATGAGAATATAATAAGAGAATTAGTCATCTTAGCCTGAGCCTCATGAGAAGGGATATCCAAGTAATAAAGCAAACCAACATATAATCCCTCCACAAGAAAATAGCAGATAAGACAACTTGCTGAAATCTTGCTAATCAAGTCAATGAGCTTATAATTAACACCTTCCCAATCATATGATATATAAATGAAACTTTCGGTGAAACAACCCCTTTTAATATCCAAGAATTGGAGAAAAACAATTGTAAAGACAGTTAGAGCTACAACTCCCATAGTAGCATACAGGGCCAAAATTCAGATAATCCAGCTCAAAAAATAACTAAGAGAACAAGACAAAGAAATGGCCGAATCATTCATAATACCACTCTTCGTAATAGACAAGGCATAAAAGCACAAACCTAACTGAACCGAGATAGAATAGAGACAAGAAAGTAATTCAGATCACAACAAATGTGAGATGAAGCCCTAGGCATAAATAGACGGCATTGAAAGCCAACCCAACAAAGAAAAAATAATGCAACAATGAAACACACCAGAAGAAAAGTGAACAAGAGGATTGAAATGAGTATCAACATTAGAATCCAGAAAAAATAGGACAGTGGATAACCAAGGCAAAAATAGCCAAGATAGCAACAGTGAAAATAGCAACATTCAAGACAGGAAAGGACTGCAAGTTGGCCATAAAACCTCTCAATCAGAGTAGATATGACAGTAGTTAATAACCAAATAGATAGAGCATAAAAAGCTTATCTTGAAGGCAAGAATCATAGAAATCTCCAAAACCATCACCATCGAACATCAAGGTAAACGCTATCGAACAAAGGACCCTGAAATCCTACAACCAACAAAGATGGAGCCAACATAGGTGTCCTGATAAACCAAGGCAAAAAATCTCCAAGACAAGAAATAATCAAAACAACAAAAACCAGCTAGCATGCCATAATGCCACCCATACAATATAAATAGTGCAGCAGATGCAAGTTTATCAGAAAAAGGATGAAAAAATAGCAGCTAATAAGATAGACCAATGAAATCTGATGATAAGCATATAATAAACAAATCAGGGGTTCAAAGCAAAGTCCACCAAGCAATCAGCAACTTTAATAGAGGCATGCTGAACAAAATAAACCAAAACCCCAGAGACAACAAGAAGAGAGTTAATCCAGTTCAGCCAACAAACAAGACAGTTCAGCCAACAAACAAGACAGCTAAGACCAACAAGCTGGCCAAGAGTCCACCCAAAAACATATATAAAGAAAGTGAGGGATAGATAATGAATAGTACCCCACCACAAGCCAATCCAGTAAGTGACATTCGAGAAATCGACGAATGTGGTGCTTAATCACCTTAATCCAACTCTGCCAAGGATAATGACAATAATAACCAGTAGGTTGGCCAATAACCCAATTATGCATATAAGATAAACCATTGATTAACTTCCAGCATAACAAAAAAAAGATCTTTAAGTATAGCATGTTCCCATCATAGCATAGAGAAAACAACAAAGAGGAAGACAAACAATCAGAGCAAGATCTTGGACAAGGAAAATAGAAATCCAAAAATAAAAAATGGGGACATTGTTATACACCCATTAGAGAAAGAAAATAATATCACAAACAACAAAATATAAAGAATAAGGAAAGATGCAACCAATTGAATTACTCGATGGATTACTTTGATAAAATAATTAAAGGCGCAAGTACCAAGATAGTCAAAAACCCAACTTTGGCTACAATTACAAAAACTAATAGGGATGAGGAAAAGGTAGCAGATAGGGAGGGATAGGTAATGAATAGCTCCCCACCACAAACCAATCCAGTAAGACACATACAGAGCAAAACATTCAGTAGCAGGTTGCTTAGTCACATTAGCCCAGTATTGCCAAGGATAATGACAGTAATAACCAATAGGTTGGCCAATAACCAAGTTATGCATATAAGATAAACCATTGATTAAATTCAAATAGAACAGGAGAATTATCTTCAAGATTTGCATGTTCCAATCATAGCATAAAGAGTGAAAATAGTTGCAGGGAAGACCAACAACATCCCAAGTATTAGCAACAAGAGTAGAAAGAAAAACTCAGAAAAGGGGGTAAACAGAGTAAAAACTAAAAATAGAGGCCAACAAGAAAAACCATTCCTGCAGGGAATGTGAGAAAACAACCAGCAAAAAATAATTGATCTTCAGACAAAAGCAGTAAAAGAACTTGACCAAAGCCCCAATCTCAGAAACATCCTGCACAGAAAGGATATCCTGGGTAAAGCAGCCAGAAACTATCTGAATAAACTCCATCCAGGACAAAAAATAAATAGTGCAAAAAGAAATAGCAAAATGCTCGAGATTCCACCCAAGAAAAGTGAAAGAAACATATAATGATAGCCAAGAAGTAATATCTAAGTTCTGCCCAATAATAGGTCTGTCATAAGGTGTAAGGAGGTCAGCAGTAGCTTGTAAGAAAACCTGCAAAAAATAGCCATAGCAAGTGGGAGAAAAGAAGGAAACCCCCCACATGGGAGTAGCTAAACCCATACAAATAAAAATCTCCATCCAAAAAAGATTAAGCCTCCTAGGATTAGGAATGCAGCCAGCATTGGTATAAGAAACCCAAGTAGGATTGGGGATATAAAACCAATAGCAGCTGACACATAGTTCAACATAATTCCTATCTTTGAATATCCAGATGCACATAGCTCAACAAGACTGTTATCAATGTAAATGCCAAAAGCAGTGAGCCTCCTAATGAAGGAGGAGCTATTAAAACACCAAAGCATGACACTAATATCCTCTGTGTTAAACATCCACAAAAGGTACAAAAAGGAATAGAGAACCAAAAAGTAAAGAAGCAAACAGAAAAAAGATGAATGGACAGAAAACATCAAATGAATTGATTAAGTTCTGAGATAAGGTAACCCAAAATTGTCCAGGTTAACCAGCCCATGCAAGTGTTTGGGTAAGGTTTGTTGATCAAAGAAGATGATACCATTGGATCTAGCACCCAGGTTGGCAAGGTAGTCAGCAAAGCATTTCCTTCACGAACATGAGTGATGTTAAAATTCAGTTGGGAAAGAAGAGATCTAGTTTGCTTGAGGAGGTAGTACAATTCAGTGCTGCTCATCTTAGTAGAAGTCAAGAGATCAATCAGGAGAGCAGCATCCACCTCAATCCAAATATTGATCCAGCCATTTTGGAGACAAATCTCAAGAGCTTTGAAGACTGCCATAAGTTCAGAAAAAGGAACAGTGCAGGAAATAAGGGGATAAGCAAAAGCACATAGAACTATACCCTTAGAATTCCTGAAAATGCCACCACAACCAGAACCATTATGAGAGACAGAGCCATCAGTATTGATTTTAATTATATGATCAAGAGGTTTTTTCCAATAGACAATCTTGTCATTTGAAGGTTGATCGCAAATTTATGCCCAATTTATTGGCCACAAATTTACAGCTTTTGAAATGATTGTAATGAATGAGATTGGCTTTAAACAAGTCACGAATTTTGTTTTTAGTTCTAGCAATAATCCTCACATGGTTCATAGGAATCCTATGGTGTTTTGCATCATTTCGGTCCATCTATATGAACTAGATAAGAGTGATAGCAATGATAACTTTAATGTGACCTTTAATAGTATTATCAAAATAAGTTTCAAGAAGTTGATATAAAGTAAGAGGGCCATTGAAATTTATAGTGTTAAAAAGATCATCATACCAAATCCAAAGTTTAGAAGCAATGACCCCATTAACAAAGACATGATTAACATTCTCAATATGAAAACAACATTGGCATTTAAAGGGTATATGAAACCCTTTACCCCACAACAAGGAATCCACAGGGATAAAATTTTTTAGAGTATGCCAAGTAAGAATAGAATAAGAAATAGGGATATTGTTATTCCAAAGTTTAGAGAATACATAGGAGGAATCATGAGTATCTTTAATGTGGAGCCACACATTTTTGAGGTTGAAATCACCATTATGAGAGAGCTTAAAGAGAATATGATCTTGATTTTGAGGAGTGATAGGAATAGTAGTAACCATATTCCAGAAAGTAGAAGGGATAAAATCAGCAAGCGTACTATTGTTCCACTTATTATTATGGCAGAAAGAATTTACTTTAATAGCAAAATTGGAGTGGGTGTAGAGTAAGTCATCCATGGAACCACAACCACTCTAGTTATCTTGCCAAAAGAAAGTGGCACCAGAGTTGATGCCCCAAAAAATTAGGGATTCGGCATCCCATTTGATAGAACAAAGTCTTTTCCACACAGGGGAGTCACCTAGCTTAAAGGGACAAATGAGGGGGTGCTTACCTTGGCAATATTTAGCAGTCATGAAATTAGCCCAGAGACTGTGATTACTCCTAAAATTCCACCAGAGTTTATAGGAAAAGGCATTGATAGCTTCTTTTATTGATTTACAACCAAGACCACCTTCGTCAAAAGTTCCATAACTTTTAAACCAAGAGGTCCAGTGCATTTTTTTTAGAAGAGGTATTGGTGCCCCAGAAAAATTTATTTAAGAGATGCTCAATTCTGTTGATGCTAGAGATGGTTGGCATAATGGTTTGGATGAGATTTAAAGGCATGGAATTAAGAGTGCTCTTAATCAAGGTTAGCCTACCACTAAAAGAGAGTAAATGAAATTCCCAAACTGAAATTTTATTAGAAATTTTTTGAATAAGGTCATCAAAAAGATGAGATATTTTCTGGCCTTTAAAAAGTGGAGCCCCGAGGTAATTAATGGGAAGTTGACTTTGCTTAAAATTAGTAATTCTGGAGATTTGATTTAATCTATTGAGAAGAATCTTGGTGAGGGAATAAAGCGACATTTTTGTCATTAAGGAAGAGACCACTAACTTTGCCAAAATCATTTAAGAGACTCTTAATATTTTAACATGTTGAAGAGAGGCATTACGGAAGATTATAAAATCATCACAAAGTTAAGATGAGAAAGCAGGAAACCACCATGAGTTTTAAAAGCCATGTTAGGTTTTTTTGATGAAAAGGTCATTGAGGCTTCTAAGATATTGAATGATAAAAGAGAAGGAGAAAGGGGGCCAAACCATGGCTCAAGAAAAGAAACCAAGGGACTCACCATTTAAAAAATGACAGGATGTTAGTGATACAACTTTTTATAAGCCGGATAAAATGATCAGAGAAACCAAATAAATGCAAGATTTGGAAAAGAAAATCACACGAGAGGTTGTCAAAGGCTTTAGAGATATTCAGTTTGAAAAGCATATTACCTCTTCTGGAAGGAACATCAATGTCATGAACCAGCTCTTGAGCGAGGAGAATATTATCAGTAATGGCTCTATTTTTAACAAAACCAGTTTGGTTAGTGAAGATGATTTTATGGAGCAAGGGGCTAATCCTATGATTAATAAGTTTAGCAATTAGATTTTAAAAAAAGGTACAAAGACTAATAGGTCTAAAGTCACCCCAGGATTCAGGATTGATGGTTTTAGGAATAAGGACAATAGAGGTACTTGAAAAATATCTGTGAATGGAGCTGCCATCAAAGAAATCAATAACAACATTAACAAGATCAGATTTAATAAAAGGCCAACAATGTTGGAAGAAATGAGTCGTGAAACCATCGGGCGACAACGAGAATCATTGTTCATGCTATTAAGAGTACTACTAATCTCGCTTCGAGGGACATAGTGAGCAAATGGTTATCCTCATTGGTAATCATAGAAGAGATAAGATGGGTGTTGGAGGGGGTTTCTAACAAAGGATTAGAATTTAATAAATTTTGAAAGTGATGAATGACAGAATCCTAGATTTCATTGTTATCAATTATCCAGCCACCATTAGGGTTCTTAATTTTCTTAATCAAGTTTAGAGCTTTCCATTTATTGT
Organism: Cymbidium sinense; assembly: GCA_021442155.1. Taxonomy (NCBI): domain Eukaryota; kingdom Viridiplantae; phylum Streptophyta; class Magnoliopsida; order Asparagales; family Orchidaceae; genus Cymbidium; species Cymbidium sinense. The sequence continues at coordinate 263,074,102 of CM038214.1, read as the reverse complement.
AAATAGCATGGAAGTACCTAGTGTTTCTGTCACCATCAGCAATGTGTTTACTAGCGGCTTTTTGATGCCAATAGGTTTCTTCTATATTTTGGTAATTAATCAAACTATCTTTGGCAGCGCTCAACTCTTCAAGCTTACTGGGATTGATTAAGACAGCCTCTTCAAGTGAACAAACCACTTGTTCCATAGCTTTAAGATTGGCAAAAAGATTTTTAAAAATATGTTTGTTCTACCAATTGAGGTTTTGTTTAAGCCCCTTGAGCTTAAGCCAAAGCTGAAGCATGCCTTTAAGAATTATCCGGTGAACAGGAGCCATCCAAGTTAGTGGAAACAACATTAGTGAAATCACCATGTTGGGTCCACTTATTTTGGAAACGAAAAGATGAGGGAATAGGAGGGTTAACGGGGGGAGTTTTGATAGAGATCAAAAGAGGGGCATGATCAGACAAAGTTTTGCTCAAATGTTCAACAGAAGTGAGAGGCCATTGATTAATCCAAAGAGAATTAAAGAGGATCCTGTCAAAATACTGCCAAAGTCTAGAGTTGTGCCAAGTGTAATCAGACCCTGAAAAACTAATGTCAATCAGATTGCAATCTAGGATCATATTAGAGAAGTCTTCCATGGAATGAAGGTTAGGAGAACATCCTCCCCTCCTTTCCAAAGAAGCAATGATAGTGTTGAAATCACCCCCAACCAACCAGGGAAGGTTAACTGAGGAGACGAAGGTTTTTAAATGGTTCCAGAGGATGTTCCTACTGGCTCTAATACAAGAGGCATAGATAAAGGAACCTAAAGCCGAAAAGTCACCTAAAGAGATTTTGACATTAACCAATTGATCAAGATCATCAATGATGGAAATGGTGATTGAATTATCCAACACCAAATTTTATTATTAAGATTGAAGAAGAAATTTTGAAATCCAAGCAATCTAGCAACAGAGGCAATTTTGGAAGGGTTAATGAAAGACTCAATAATAACAAGAAGTTTGATGTTATGCGAGCGATAGAGGCTCCTAACACGGTTGTGGACAAGGAGTGTCCCACAACCCCGGATATTCCAAATAAGAAAATTCAACATAATAAAAAATGTCAAAAGAAAGAGAAGATAGAAAAGGAAAAGGAAAAAGGAAGAGAGAGGGACAGAATTATTTATGAGGTGTAAGGGAAGAACGTGTGGTTCTAGTGAAATTATTATTAGTCATTTTGGCTATATAAGATTTTTTTTTTTAAGAATAGTTTGGAAAGGTCTATCAGAATCCAAGGTATCTCCATTGTAAATGGATTGGTTTTTATTTTCTAGAATATGAGCAGTATCAGTCAATGTTTTGGAAGTGGTGATTTCTCCTTCTTGATGTCGAGTTAGGATGAGAAATTTGGATAGCGAGTATCACTCGTAGAGAAGTAGAGGGAGAGGTTCTTGCACCATTAATCAAATAGCATTTTCATTGCCATGATGCATATTGATTTTGTTCGACACCAAGGGATCAACATTATTTTGATCCAATGTAGATTTTCCATTCAGATTTTAATTAAGATTCAAATTAAGCAATGGTTTGTCATGAGAAGCCAAATTATTGCAAGTAGGAGTAGTGCTAGGTAAGTTGTCATTAGTCTCAGCACACACCTCAATAGTAGTATGTATGCCTAGCTCAGAATGTTTTCCATTTGACAAATCAATGGGTACTAAGGGGGCAGGTGTAGGAGGGTGTATTCCATTATGAGTAGCTTTTGGCACATAAGCTAACTTATTGGTTTTCCCTGTTCCAAGAGAGGTACTAGTGTCCTGTGAGATATTCTTTTTAAGGTTAGGGTGTAACACAAAATATTGATGTGATCATGGCCATGGATCTTACAAGGTGAAACAAGACCGGAAATTTTCAAATTCAACTTTCTGATTATATCCGTATTTTTTCGAACCAATCCAAACTTCTTTGGGATATTTTTTTGTAATGTCAATTTCAACCAAGATGTGTGCAACAGATGGTCGAGATCTAGTGGCAGTGGCTTGATCAATTTGAAGCGGTCTACCAAATAGAGCCCCAACCGCAAACAAAACTTGATGAGTGACATAGTGAATTCTCATGTTGGGGAAAGCAAGCCATAAAGGAACAATAGGGGATTCTTCTTTAACATCAAAGAGGGGTGACCATTTCAAGAGGCATTTGTGATTATACACAAAATAGGAGCGACAAAGACACGAGTAATCTAAATCATTTGATAATTGAATGAGGATGTGTCGAGGATCAATCAACCCAATAGTGAAGACTCTCGAAAGCTTTAAGCTATGGAAGAAAGATCAGATATTATCTAGAGTAGGGCACCGTAAAGAGAATTTACCAACCAATGAGAACTCATAAGGCTTAGCTAATTTCTCCACATCCTGATCAGAACACATGACAGCCAACAATCTAGGAAATGATGTAGAAATTAAATTAACCGAGTCATTAGGACAAGGGGTCTTACCAGAAAGAGCATCCTTAAAGGACTTTACAACAGGTGCATTAATAGTAGCAATCAGATCTAGAGTTCCTTTAGGATCGGAGGTTAAAATTGGCACATCTAGGAGCGATGAGTTCAGTTGTGCGGAGGGGAAGCCTCTGCTATTGATCGATCCGGTGAGAATCACATAAGCTATGAGGGGAAGCACAAACAAGCACGATCGGGGAGGCCCAAATTACGGCCAAACTGCAGAGAATAGCATGGGAACACAAAATTGCCACAAAATTGCCAGAGAGGGAGCACAGCGGGTTGCTTTAGTGTTTACAGTTTTGGGTTTAAGATTTACAGTTTAGGGTTTAGAGTTTAGAGTTTAGGTTTTAGGGTTTAGGGTTTAGGGTTTAGGATTTTAGGGTTTAGGGTTTAAGGTTTTGGGTTTTGGGTTTAGGGTTTAGGGTTTAAGGTTTAGGTTTTAGGTTTAGGGTTTAGGTTTTAGTTTAGGGTTAGGGTTTTTACATTTTTTTTAATAGAAAACAAATTTAGATTCAACATTTCTTCTTTTCAATTTTATCAACCAAGTAACACACCAAGTTTTCTAAGACATAGGCAATGTCATAGATAAAAAATGAGCATGCATAGAGCAAATGAAAAAATCTAGATAACTAGAACCATCTCTACTATAAAGACACACTGCTATAAGCAGTAGAACAGATGGACCAGTCTTCAATTTTTGCATTTTCTGTTAGAACAACCCCGACCTAGCGAGTAGTGGGATCCACCATCATATCCTCGATCTCTCCCTCCGCCACCACCATGGTTGTATCCTCCTTCACTCCCCTGCCTCCACAACAACCACTGCTCTGACCACCACCTTCAAATCGGCTAGCACCTCTAGATCCCCCACCACCACTATGAAAATTGCTGTGTCTACGTTCGCCTCCAACACCATATTTAGACTGAGCCTAGTTGATGGTGATGTTTATGCCGTCAAGTTCTACCCCTTCTTAGGGTTTAGGTTTAGGTTTAGGTTTATTAGGTTTTATGGTTTATATTTATTTTTTAATTTAATTTGTTACTTTAGGTTTAGGTTTAGGATTTGGGGTTTACGAATTAGGGTTTAGGGTTAGGGTTTAGGGTTTAAGATTTAGGGTTTAGTAGGGTTTAGGGTTTATGCTTTTATGGTTTAGTGTTTAGGATTAGGGTTTAAGGTTTTTTAGAGTTTAGGGTTTAGGGTTATAGGTTTAGGGTTTATGGTATAGGGTCATAGGTTTAGGGTTGAGGGTTGAGGGTTTAGGATTTAGGTTATATGGTTTTTTTTTAATTAAGTAAACCATTAGGTTTAGCTTTATTTAGTTTATTTTTTATTTATTTTAGTTTAATTAATTTTTTGTTTTTATTTAGTTTAGTTTATTTATTTTAGTTTTGTTATTTTATTTTAATTTATTTTTTAGCTTTAGGTTTAGGTTAAGATTATTTTTTTGATGAGTATTATTTTTACTTTATTTTTTAAGTTTAGGTTTTATATTTTATTTTCAGGTTTAAGTTTAGGTTTTTATTTTACTTTTTAGGTTTTGGTTTTAGGTTTTTATTTTAGGTTTATTTTTAGGTTTTATTTTTAGTTTATTTTATTTTATTAAGTTTAGGTTTAGGTTTTATTTATTTTAGTTTATTTTAGTTTAGGTTTAGATTTATTTTATTTTGTATATTTTATTTTTATTTTAGGTTAAGGTTTTTTCTTAGTTTAGGATTTAGGTTTTAATTTTTTATTTATTTATAGGTTTTATTTTAAGGTTTAATTTTTAGTTTTATCTTTTTATTTAGTTTTTATTTTATTTTATTTTAGGTTTGTTTTATTTTTATTTTACATTTATATTTTATTTTATTTATGTCTTTTATTCTTTGATTTATTTTATTTTTTTTTGTGTAGTTTAGGTTTTTATTTATTTTATTTTAGTTTATTTTTATTAGTTTATTTTATTTTATTTTTATGTTTAGGATTAGGTTTTACTTTAGGTTTTACTTTTTTTAATATTATTTAAGTTTGTATTTTATTGATTTATTTTATTTTTAGGTTTCATTTAGTTTAGGTTTAGGATTTTTGGTTTCTTGGGTTTAGGGTTTAGGGTTTTAGAGTTTAGGGTTTAGGGTTTAAGGTATAGGGTTTAGTTCTTAAGCTTTAGGGTTTAGGGTTTTTATGGTTTAGGGTTTAGGGTTTAGGGTTCGAGGTTTGATTTAGGGTTAGTTTATGGTTTAGGGTTTAGGCTTTAAGCTTTAGGGTTTAGGGTTTAGGTTTTTAGGGTTTAGTTTATTTTAGGTTTAGTTTAGGATAGTTTATGATTTTTTTAGTTTAGATTATAGTTTAGGTTTATAGTTATAGTTTAGCATTTAGGTTTAGGTTTAGGGTTAGTTTATGAATTTTAGGTTTAGGTTTAGGTTTAGGTTTAGGTTGTAGGATTTAGGGTTTAGGATTTAGGGTTTTAGGGTTTATGCTTTATGGTTTATGGTTTAGGGTTTAGGATTAGGGTTTCAGGTTTAGGGTTTAGGGATTTTTATGGTTTGGGATTTAGGGTTTAGGGTTTAGGGTTGTAGGTTTAGGGTTTAGGATTTAGGATTTAGGGTTTATGGTTTTTTTAAATTAAGTAAGCCATAGGTTTAGGTTTATTCAGTTTATTTTTTTTATTTATTTTAATTTATTTTATTTCTTATTTTTATTTAGCTTAGTTTATTTATTTTAGGATAATTTATTTTAGTTTAGTTTTTTATTTTTGTTTATTATTTAGGTTTAGATTTAGGTTTAGGTTTATTTTTTTAGTTAAGTTTTATTTTTATTTTATTTTTTTAGGTTTAGGTTTAAGTCTTTATTTTAATTTTTTAGGTTTTAGTTTTAGGTTTTTATTTTAGATTTATTTTTAGTTTTTTTAGTTGAGGTTTATGTTTTTTTTTAGTTTATTATATTTTATTTATTTAGGTTTATGTTTTATTTATTTTAGTTTAGTTTTTTATATTTTAGGTTTAGGTTTATTTTATTTTGTATATATTATTTTTCTTTTATGCTTAGGTTTTTTTTAGTTTAAAATTTAGGTTTTATTTTATATTTATTTTTATGTTTTATTTTAAGGTTTATTTCTCGGGTTTAGGTTTTATTTAGTTTTATTTTATTTTTTATTTAGGTTTATTTTATTTTTAACATTTATTTTTTATTTTATTTATTTCTTTTATTCTTAGGTTTATCTTATTTTTTAGTTTAGTTTAAGTTGTTCTTTAGTTTATTTTAGTTTATTTTATTTTATTTTTAGGTTTAGGTTTGGGTTTTAGTTTAGTTTTCATTATTTTATAATTTTCTTTTTTATGTTTAGGTTTATTTATTTATTTTATTTTTAGGTTTTACTTAGTTTAGGTTTAAGTTTTTTGGTTTTTAGGATTTAGTGTTTAGGGTTTTAGGATTTAGGGTTTTAGAGCTTATAGTTTAAGATTAGGGTTTAGGGTTTAAGGTTTAGGGTTTAGTGTTTAGGCTTTAGGGTTAAGGATTTTTAGGGTTTAGGGTTTAGGGTTTGGGGTTTGGGGTTAGCTTAGGGTTTATGGTTTGTTTAGGATTTAGGGTTTAAACCATAGGTTTTAGATTTTTTAGGGTTTAGGGTTTAGGGTTAGTTTATGGTTTAAGGTTTAGGGTTTAGGGTTAGTTTAGGGTTTAGAGTTTTTTATGGTTTAGGGTTTAGGGTTGTAGTAGGGTTCAGGATTTACGGTTTAGGGTTTAATGTTTAGGGTTTAAGGTTTTCAGGTTTATGCTTTTATGGTTTAGGGTTTAGGATTAGGGTTTAGGGTCTTTTAGGGTTTAGGGTTTAGGGTTTAGGATTTAAGGATTTTGATTTTTTTTCAAATTACGTAAACCATTATGTTTATGTTTATTTAATTTATTTTTTATTTATTTTGGTTTATTTTTTTATTTAGATTGCTTAATTTATTTTAGGTTTATTTATTTTTGTTTTGTTCTTTATTTTAGTTTATTTTTAGGTATAGGTTTAGCTTCAGGTTTATTTTTTTATTTATTTTAGGTTTAGGTTTAGCTTTAGGTTTGTTTTTTAGTTGACTTTCATTTTTATTTTATTTTTTAGGATTAGGTTTTATTATTTATTTTTCATTTAGGTTTAACTTTTTATTATATTTTTTTAAGTTTAGGTTCTAGGTTTATTTTTAAGTTTTATTTTTTAGTTTAGGTTTAGGTTAATTTTGAGCTTATTTTATTTTTTTTAAGTTTAGGTTCTAGGTTTATTTTTAGGTTTAATTTTTTAGTTTAGGTTTAGGTTAATTTTGAGCTTATTTTATTTTATTTAGTTTAGGTTTTAGTTATTTTAGTTTAGGTTTAGTTTTATTTTATTTTGTATGTTTTATTTTTTATTGTTCAGGTTTTTTAAGTTTATTTAGGTTTTAATTTTATTTATTTTAGGTTTTATTTTAGGTTTATTTTTTTTAGGTTTAGGTTTTATTTAATTTTTATTTTATGTTATTTTAGGTTTATTTTCTTTTTATTTTACGATAAATTTATTGTTTATTTAGGTCTTTTATTCTTAGGTTTATTTTATTTTTTTAGTTTAGTTTAGGTTTTTATTTATTTTATTTTATTTTATTTTTATCACTTTATTTTTTAATTTTTAGTTTTAGGTTTAGGTTTTAGTTTAAGTTATTATTATTATTATTATTATTATTTGTATTTATGTTTAAATTTTTTTATTTATTTTATTTTTAGGTTTTATTTAGTTTAGGCTTATGTTTTTTTGTTTTTAGGGTTTAGGGTTTAGGGTTTAGGGTTTTAAGATTTAGCATTTTAGAGTTTATGGCTTAGGGTTAGGGTTTAGGGTTTAAGGTTTACGGTTTAGTGTTTGGGCTTTAGGGTTTAGGGTTTTTAGGGTTTAGTGTTTAGGGTTAGCTTAGGGTTTAAAGTTAGTTTAGGGTTTAGGCTTTAGGATTTAGGGTTTAGGGTTTTTACGAATTAGGGTTTAGGGTTTAGGGTTAGTTTAAGGTTTAAGATTTTATAGGGTTTAGGGTTCAGGGTTTAGGTTTTAGGGTTGTAGGTTTAGGGTTTAGGATTTAGGGTTTAGGGTTTAGGGTTTTATTTTTTTTAAATTTACTAAATAGGTTGGTTTAGCTTCATTTAGTTTATTTTTTTATTTATTTTAGTTTATTTTATTTTATTTATTTTTATTTAGGTTTATTTTTTATTTTTATTTAGTTTAGTTTATTTATTTTAGGTTTAATTATTTTAGTTTATGTTTTTTAGTTTAGTTATTTTTTAGGTTTAGGTTTAGGTTTATGTTTATATTTTAGTTTATTTTTTTTAGTTTATTTTTGAGGTTTAGGTTTTATATTTTATTTTTAAGTTTAGGTTTAGGTATTTATTTTATTTTTTTAGGTTTAGGTTTTAGGTTTTTATTTTAGGTTTATTTTTTGGTTTTATTTTTTGTTTAGGTTTAGGTTTATTCTTGGTTTACTTTATTTTATTTTGTTTAGTATTTAGGTTTAGTTTATTTTAGGTTTAGGTTTAGGGTTTATTTATTTTAGTTTAGTTTTTTTTTAGTTTAAGTTTAAGTTTATTTTATTTTGTTTATTTTATCTTTAGGTTTTTTTAGTTTAAGGTTTAGGTTTTATTTTTATTTATTTTTAGGTTTAGGTTTTTATTTAGTTTTATTTTATTTTATTTTAGGTTTACTTTATTTTTATTTTGCATTTAGTTTTTATTTTTTTTATGTTGTTCATTTTTTAAGTTTATTTTATTTTTCAGTTTAGTTAATGTTTTTATGCATTTTATTTTATTTTATTTTTTAGTTTTTATTTTATTTTATTTTTTGGTTTAGGTATAGGTTTAGGTTTAGGTTTTAATTTAGGTTTTTATTTTATTTTACTATTTTAATTTATTTAGGTTTAAGTTTTTTTATTTATTTTATTTTTGGTTTTATTTAGTTTGGGTTTAGGTTTATATATTTTTAGGGTTTATAATTTAGGGTTTAGGGTTTAGGGTTTAGGGTTTAGGATTTCTAGGGTTTAGGGTTTAGGATTCAGGTTTTAGTTTAAGGTTTAGAGTTTTTGGTTTCTTTTTTAATAGAGAACAAATTGAGATTCAATATTTCTTCTTTTTGATTTCATCAACCAAGTAACAAACTAGGGAAGTAAGGTAATCAAATGACCTCCTTAGGGCTAGCTAACACATCTGTTCCTGGGATGTCCAGACTTTATACTCATTACTATTCAATATTATATAAGTAAACACATGAATAGAGGAAAGAGAACTCAATATTCATACACTTAAGCTATAAGCACATGCATTTCTTATGTATTTATAACTATAATAAAAATATAAATTATTATTCATTTATAAACTTTTAAAAAAATACATTTGAATTTAATAATGATAATAGCGAGGTAAATATTAAATTAAATCAACACATGCAAGCTTACATAAAAGAAATCTATTTTATTTTACTTGATTTTGAAAAGATGGATGCATGAATTCAAATGACATACCAAATTTAACCCTAAAAAGTTTAGGGTTTAGGCTTTAGGGTTTAGGGTTTAGGCTTTATGGTTTAACATTTTTAAGGTTTGGGGTTAGTTTAGGGTTTAAGGTTTGGGATTATAAGGTTTAGGGTTTAGGGTTAGTTTAGGTTTTAGGGTTTAGGCTTTTAAGATTTAGGGTATAGTGTTTAGGGTTTAGGGTTAAGGTTAGGGTTTAGGGGTTAGGGGTTATGGTTTAGGGTTTAGGATTTAGGGTTTAGGGTTTAGGATTTAGGGATTAAGGTTTAGGGTTTAGGGTTTAGGGTTTAGAGTTAGTTTAGCCTATACAGTTGTAGGTTTATGGTTTAGGGTTAGTTTTAGGGTTTAGGATTTAGGGTTTAGGGTTTGGCATTTTTTTTCAAAAATAATTAAGTAAATATGTAGGTTTAGGTTTATTTAGTTTCTCTTTTATTTATTTTAGTTTATATTATTTTTTATTTGTATTTAGGTTTATTTTTTCTTTTTATTTAGTTTCACTTATTTATTTTAGGTTTATTCATTTTAGTTTTGGTTTTTTTATTTTAGTTTATTTTTAGGTTTAGGTTTAGGTTTATGTTTATGTTTAACTTTAGTTTTAATTTTATTTTATTTTCTAGGTTTAGGTTTTATTTTTTATTTTTAAGTTAAGGTTTAGGTTTTTAATTTTTTTTCCTAGGTTTAGGTTTTAGGTTTTTATTTTAAGTTTATTTTTAGTTGAGGTTTATGCTTATTTTTAATTTTATTTATTACTTTAGGGTTTAAGTTTACTTTATTTTAGGTTTAGGTTTTGGTTTTATTTATTTTAGTTTTTGGTTTAGGTTTATTTTATTTTATTTATTTTAGGTTTAGGTTTTTTTTAGTTTAGGGTTTAGGTTTTACATTTTATTTCTTTTTAAGTTTATTTTTAGGTTTTATTTTATTTTATTTTTATTTCATGTTTAGGTATTTAATTTTTAGGTTTATTTTATTTTTTCATTTAGGTTTTTATTTATTTAATTTTAGTTTATTTTTTATTTTTTATTTTTATTTTATTTTTAGGTTTAAGATTTAGTTTAAGTGTTGGTTTATGTTTAGGTTTTAGTTTAGGTTTTTATTTTATTTTATTTTTTATATGGGTTTAAGTTTTTTTATTTAATTTATTTATTTGATTTTATTTGGTTTAGTTTTAGATTTTTAGGTTTTTAGGGTTTGGGGTCTAGGGTTTATAGTTTAGGGTTTAGGGTTTGGGGTTTAGGCCTTAGGGTTTAGGGTTGTAGGTTTTAGGGTTTAGGGTTTAGAGTTTAGGATTTTAGGTTATAGGGTTTAGGGTTTAGGTTTAGCTTAATGTTTAAAGTTTAGGGTTTAAGAGTTTGGGGTTTAGGGTTTAGGGTTTAAAGTTTGGGTTTAGGGTATAGGGTTTAGGATTGTAGGTTTCAAGGTTTAGGGATTAGGGTTTATGGTTTTGGATTATGGTTTTAGGGTTTAGAGCTTAGGTTTAGGATTTATAGTTTAGGGTTTAGGGTTTTATGGTTTAGGGTTTAGGGTTTATGGTTAGTTTTAGGGTTTAGGGTTGTATGTTTAGGGTTAGTTTTAGGGTTTAGCATTTAGGGTTAGGGTTAATTTTTTTTTAAAATTAAGTAAACTAGGAGGTTTATGTTTATTTAGTTATCTTTTTTTATTTTAATTTAATATATTTTAAATTTTAATGTTTATTTTTATTTAAGTTTTTATTTAGTTTTTATTTTATTTTATTATAGGTTTTTTTGTTTAGGTTTGTTTTTTTATTTAGGTTTTTAATTTTTTAGTTTAATTTAGGGTTTTATTTATTTTAAGGTTTTGGGTTTTGGGTTAGTTTTAGTGTTTAGGGTTTAGGGTTGTAGGTCTAGGGTTTAGGGTTTAGTGTTTAGAGTTTTTTTTAAAAAAATTAAGAAAATCTATAGTTTAAAGTTTATTTAGTTTATTTCTTATTTATCTCAGTTTATTTTTAATTTTAATTTTTATTTTTATTTAGGTTTATTTTTTATTTTTATTTAGTTTAATTTATTTATTTTAGTTTAGGTTTTTTATTTTAGTTTAGTTTTTAGGTTTAGGTTTAGGTTTATGTTTATTTTTTAGTTTAGTTTTATTTTTATTTTGTCTTTTAGGTTTAGGTTTTATTTTTTATTTTTAGGTATAGGTTTAGGTTTTTATTTTCTTTTTGTAGGTTTAGGTTATAAGTATTAACTTTAGGTTTATTTTTAGGTTTTATTTTTTAGTTTAGGTTTAGATTTATGTTTATTTTATTTTATTTTATTTAGTTTAGGGTTTAGGTTTAGTTTACTTTAGGCATACATTTAGGTTTTATTTATTTTAGTTTATTTTATTTTAGATTAGGTTTAGGTCTATTTTATTATGTTTATTTTAGGTTTAGGTTTTTTAGTTTGTGGTTTAATTTTATTTTTTATTTATTTTTAGGTTTATTTTTTAGGTTTAAGTTTTTATTTAGTTTTTATTTTATTTAGGTTTTTTATTTTTAAGTTATTTTATTTTTTTAGTTTAATTATGGTTTCTATTTATTTTATTTTAGTTTAGTTTTTATTTTTATATTATTTTATTTTTAGGTTTAGGTTTAGGTTTAGGTTTAATTTTTAGTTTAGGTTTTTATTTTATTTTATTGTTTTATTTTATTTAGGTTAAAAAATTTTTATTTATTTTATTTACTTTAGGTTTAGCTTTTTAGGTTTTTAGGGTTTAGCGGTTAGGGTTTTGGGTTTTGGGTTTAGGGTTTACGGTTAAGGGTTTAGGGTTGTAGGTTTTAAGGTTTAGGGTTTAGGGCTTAGGGTTTATTATTTAAGGTTTTAGGGTTTAGTGTTTAGGGTTTAGGGTTTCACGGTTTAGGATTTAAGGTTTAGGATTTAGGGTTTAAGGTTCAGGGCTAGGGTTTTTTTAATTTATTTTTTTTAATTTTTTTATTTTTTAAAATGAAGTAAACTAGTAGGTTTAGCTTTATTTAGTTTATTTTTATTTATTTAATTTTTTAAAATTTTATTTATGTTTATTTTTATTTTAATTTTTATTTAATTTTTTATTTAGTTTTTATTTTAGGTTTATTTTATTTTTATTTTATGTTTTTTATTTTAGGTTTATTTTATTTTCATTTTAAGTTTAGATTTTATTTTACTTAGGTTTTTTATTTTTTTAGTTTAGTTTATGTTTTTATTTAATTTATTTTAGCTTAGTTTTTTATTTTTTTTATTTTATTTTCTTTTTTGGTTTAGGTTTAGGTTTTAGTTTATGTTTTTATTTTATTTTTTTTATTTTGGTTTACATTCTTTTATTTATTTTATTTTTAGGTTTTATTTAGTTTAGGTTTAGGTTTTTAGCTCTTTAGGGTTTAGGGTTTAGGGTTAATTTACGGTTTAGGGTTTAGGGTTTAGGGTTTGGGGTTTATGGTTTAAGGTTTAAGGTTTAGGGTTTAAGGTTTAGGTTTTAGGGTTTAGGGTGTTAGGTTTTAAGGTTTAGGGTTTGGATTTTGGGCTTAGGGTTTAGGATTTTAGGGTTTAGGGTTTTGGGTTTAAAGTTTAGGATTTAGGGGTTTAGGGTTTAAGGTTGTAGGTTTAGGGTTTAGGGTTTAGGGTTAGGGTTTTTTTAATTTTTTTTAAATTTTTTATTTAGGATTTAGGGTTTAGTGTTAGTTTAAGGTTTAGGGTTTAGGGTTTAGGATTGTAAATTTGGGTTTTTTTAAAAAAGTAAGAAAATCAGTAAGTTTAGGTTTATTTAGTTTATTTAGGTTATTTTTAATTTATTTTAGTTTATTTTTTTATTCAGTTTTATTTTTTATTTTTATTTAGTTTAGTTTATTTATTTTAGTTTATTACTTTTTATTTAGGTTTTTTATTTTAGTTTATTTTTTAGATTTAGGTTTAGGTTTATTTTTATTTTTTAGTTTGATTTTATTTTTTTATTTTTCTTAGGTTTAGGTTTTATTTTCTATTTTTATGTTTAGGCTTTTATTATATTTTTTTATGTTTGGGTTTTAGGTTTTTATTTTATGTTTACTTTCAAGATTTAGTTTTTAGTTTAGGTTTAGGTTTATTTTTAGTTAATTTTATTTTATTTTGTTTAAGGTTTAGGTTTAGTTTATTTAGGTTTAGGTTTGGGTTTTACTTATTTTGGTATATTTTATGTTAATTTAGGTTTAGGTTTATTTTATTTTTATTTTAGGTTAGGTTTTCTTTTTTAGTTTAGGGTTTATGTTTAATTTTTTATTTATTTTTATGTTTATTATTTAGGTTTAGATTTTTGTTTAATTTATATTTTATTTTATTTTAGGTTTATTTTATTTTTATTTTAGGTTTAGTTTTTACTTTATCTTGTTTTTTAATTTTTAGTTTAATTTAGTTTTTTCTTTATTTTATTTTAGTTTAGTTTTTATTTTTTATTTTATTTTCTATTTAGGTTTAGATTTAGGTTTAGGTTTTGGTTTAAGTTTTAGTTTATGTTCTTATTTTATTTTATTTTGGTTTAGGGTTATTTATGTGTTCTATTTTTTGGTTTTATTTAGTTTAAGTTTAGGTTTTTTAGCTTTTTAGGGTTTAGGGTTGAAGGTTTAGGGTTTATGGTTTGTTTAGGGTTTAGGGTTTAGGGTTCAGGATTTTGGTTTTAGGGTTTAGGGTTTAGGGTTTAGTGGTTAGAGGCTATGGTTTAGGATTTTGGGTTTGGTTTAGGGTTTAAGGTTTAGGGTTTAGGGTTTAAGGTTTCGGGTTTAGGGTTTTGAGGGTTTAGGGTTTAGGGTTTAGGGTTGAGGTTTTTGGTTTATGGTTTAGGTTTTAGTTTAGGGTTTAAGCTATTTGTTTTGTGTTTTAAGAGAACAAATTGTTCAATGTTTATTCTTTTGATTCCATCAACTAAGTAACACCAAGTTTTCTAAGATACAACGACAACATAGTTTGAAAATGAGCACGCATAAAACAAATAAAACCCTAGATAACTAGAAGCCTCTAAGACAGTTCCATAAGTAGCGGTCAGATCGGTGGTTTTGGTTTCTCTGTTCCCATCGAACCACCTCGGCTCAGTGGCGGGATCCACCATCATATCCCGATCTCTCCCTCCGCCACCACCGGTTGTAACCTCAGCTCCTTTCACTTTCATAACCACCATTGCTTCGACCACCACCTCTATATCCACACCTCTAGATCCCCCACCACCATTATGATAACTACCGCCTTCGCCTTCGCCTACACCACCAGATATAGACTGAGCCTGGTTAACAATGATGTTCCTGCCATCAAGGTTCTGCCCATTGTTAGGGTTTAGGTTTAGGTTTATTAGGTTTTAAGGTTTATGTTTAATTTTTTATTTATTTTTAGGTTTAATTTTTAGGTTTATTTTTTAGTTTTAGGTTTTTTTTTATTTTATTTTTGGTTTATTTTTTTTTTTTTTACATTTAGTTTTAATTTTATTTAGGTTATTTATTCTTAAGTTTATTTTATTTTATTTTTTAGTTTAGTTTAGGTTTTTATTTATTTTATTTTAGATTATTTTTGTTAGTTTATTTTATTTTATTTTTAAGTTTAGGTTTAGGTTTTAGTTTAGGTTTTTATTTTATTTTATTTATTTAGGTTTAGGTTTTATTTATTTATTTTACTTTTTAAGTTTTATTTAATTTAGGTTTAGGTTTTTAGGTATTTTGTGTTTAGTGTTTAGGGTTTAGAGTTTAAGGTTTAGGGTTTTATGGTTTATGGTTTTAGGGTTTAAGGTTTAGGGTTAGGATTTTGGGTTTAGGATTTAGTGTTTAGGCTTTAGGATTTTAGGTTTTTAGGGTTTAGGGTTTAGGTTTTAGGATTTAGGGTTAGCTTCAGGTGTAGGGTTAGTTTAAGGCTTAGGGTTTAAGCTTTAAGGTTTGGGTTTTTAGGGTTTAAGGTTTAAGGTTAGTGTAGGTTTAAGTTGGTTTAGGGTTTAAAGGTTTAGTTTTGGGTTTAGGTTTGGGTTTATAGTTTAGGGTTTAGGTTTTAGGTTTTAGGGTTTAGGTTTAGAGTTTAGTTTAGTTGGGTTTAATTTAGGGTTTAGGTTTAGGTTTTAAAGGTTTAGGTTTAGTTTAGTTTAGGCAGTTAATTTAGTTAAAGGTTTAGGTTTAGTTTAGTTAGGTTTTTAGGTTTAGGTTTAGGTTAGTTTAGGTTTAGGTTTAGGGTTTATTTAATAGTTTAGGGTTAGGTTAGGTTTAGGGTTTAGGGTTTAGTTAGGGTTTAGGTTAGGGTTTAGGATTTTTATTTTTGGAAAAAGTTAAAATTTTATTACCATAAAAGGATAAGATACAATGTTCTTAAAAGGCGTAAAGCATAGAATTCTATCCCTCATAGAGCTACAACAAACCTAAAGTGCTAAACCCTCATCTAAGTATATTAGAAGAAGAAAAGAAAACGAAAGAGAAAAAACATCAACTAAAAAGCATGAGGCAAAATGACAGAGTAAAACAAAACAAAGCATAAAAACATAATAGGTTGAGTCAACAGCAGTTCATGATTCCTTTGAGAAAGTAAGATAAGCAAGCTCCATAGAAACAACAGTAGGGATGACTGAGAAATGACCAAGCCTTCGGTAAAGTTCCAACCTATGAAAGAATTCTGCAAAAAACACTACCAAAGCAAAAGTATAGCTAAAATGATAAGGATAAAGAGAGCAAAAGGAGAGCGAGAAAGAAAAGGCCCAGGCTCAGTTAAGATCATGTCAAGGGGCAACAATACATATGAGCATCTAAACTTCATAAGGGTTACAATCATATGTAAAGCTACCAACCAAAGAGAGGAGGAGAGTAACATCAAAGCCATCTTAGCCAGTATACTTGATACCAACAGCCATTCAAGGCTAGCAGTCCATAGTGACCCAGTCCTACACTAAACAAACAAAGAAAACAACCAACCAGTAGCCAATTGGTAGCCAACCCACTAACTAAAACCCACAATAGGTCAATCACATAAAGCTAGCAACCCAGAAGTTACATTAGGATCATTGGCCAAGCTAATGGAATCAAGCAGTAACACCACCAAAACCACCACTAGCATACCTTAACAAGCCAACAACTAAAACCATCACACACAAAAGGAAGCCACCAACCACTAGAAACCAAAATTCCTAAATCAAAATGATAATCAAAGGTTTGGCCGTCATAGCAAAAGGCTACAACAAATTGGCCAAGAAGAAGAAAAAAAACCAACAAAGAGAAAGGCAGCCAACTAAGATTCCAAGGACAACTAAAAGTCCTCCCACCAAAGAAGCTAAGTAAAACATCCATAAGGAAACCCCCAGAGAATAACCCATCAATAGTAACCAACAAAGGAAAGATCCCCATCAGCAAAGGAAAAGTAGAAAAACTAGCAAATCACCACACAATAGAGAAACAACCAACCAATCTAGCAAGTCAACATAGCCTCCTATCCAACCACCACAATAGCAGAAAACCCAAGTCAATGTAAAGTCCAACAAATCAGAAAATCACCCAAGACCAAGAAAAATAGCCAAAAAACCCTAAAACCTAGAGTTGTAGCCAGAGAAGAAGGCTAAAATAAAGACAAAAAAACTAAAGAAATAAAATAGAATCAGCAAAATTGACCCCCAAGCAACATTCAACAAGACAAAGAAAGTAATAGCCAAATAAAAACCTCCACCATTCCAAAATGAGGCCAGAGCTAAACCACCAACTGTCCCCCAGATAAGTCACCAACAGAAAAGGAAAAAACATTAAAAATAGCCAATTAGCCAACCAACCTAACCAGCCAACACTGCTAGTCAACCCAGCTAGACAACAAAACCACCAACTCAACCACCATAATAGTAGATCCAAAATAGGTAAGTAAGCAACTAGCCTCGAAATGTGGCAAAACCCATACATAAGGAAAACCCAATACCAGATAAAGCCACAAACCAAAAGGTGGTTATCAAAAATAGCCAAGGAAAAAATGTGGTATAAACCCATCCAGGAAAACATCAGCCACCAGGCTAAAAAAACAAAATCAACTCAAGTATGATAATAACCAAGTAAACTAGGCCAACCCAAAATTAAAAGGTCAAAAGTAACAACCAGCTCCAGCTAAAGTGTGAAAATAAGCAAATAACCACAACCCAAAAAGGGTTTAATAAAAGGAAAACAAAGAAAAGGCTCATAAAAAATAACACAAAAGAAACCAAGCCAAGAAATTATAATTTGAGATAAGCCAAGAAATTATAATTTGGGAATGATATTGTTCCAAAGTTTAATAAAGACATTTGAGGGGTTTTGCTTATCTCTAATAAAATTCCAAACCTCTTTAAAGACAAAATCACAATTATAAGAAAGCTTAAAAGGAATTTGATCAGGTTTGTTAGAAGAAATGGGGATATTTCTAAAATTGTCAAAAAGAGAAATAGGGATATAATTCTCAAGTTTACTTTCATTCCAATTGTTATTAAGCCAAAAAGAGTTAACTTTGACAATAGCAGTAGAGTGGGTAGATAAAAGGGTATAAATGGAGTAGTTGCCAGTCTAGTTGTCTTGCCAAAAGAAAGAGGTACTTGAATGGATTCCCCATGATATTAAGGATTCAACAACCCGTTTAATGGAGCAAAGCCTTTTCCAAACTGGAGAGTCACCAACTTTATAAGCACAGATAAGAGGGTGTTAACCTTGGCAATATTTCTCCATCATAAAATTAGCCCAAAGGCTAACATTCTTTATAAAATACCACTAGAGCTTATGAGATAAAGCGGCGATAGCTTCACGAATAGGTTATCAACCTATTGCACCTTCACCCAAAGGACCAGAACATTTATGCCAAGATGTCCAATGCATTCTTTTAGTAGAGTTATTAGAGCCCCAAAAAAATTTATTAATCAAACGATCAATTCTAATGAGAGTAACTTTAGTGGGGATTATAGTTTGAATCAAATAAAAATGCGTTGAATTGAGAGTGCTTTTAAGAATAGTGATCCTACCACCAAAGGAAAGTAAATGGAATTCCAAAATGAAAATTTTATCTAAATTTTTTTGAATTAACTCATTAAGGAGATGGGATCATTTTGGGCCTTTAAAGAGAGGATCACCCAAGTACTTTAGTGGTAAGTGTTGATGCTTAAAATTAGTCATATGAGAGGAAGTGATAAAGCAGCTTTCATTATCATTGATAGAAAGGCCACTTTCTCTACCAAATTTATTTGCAAAATACTTGAGATGCTTGATATGAATGAAAAGCATTGAAAATAATGAAATCATCTACAAAGCTTAAATGGGAAATACTAGAGTTTTGTAGTTCATACTAAGTTAAAGAATAAATCATTGATGCTCCTAGATAAGTACTCAACAATGATAATAAATAATGTAGGAGATAAAGAATCCCCTTGTCTTAAGCCATGGGAAGAGGGAAAGAAACCCAAGGCTTCCCCATTAAGAAAAATTTAAAACTAGGAATTATTAATACAATTTTTAATAAGAAAAATAAATTTATCAGAAAGCCCAAATAAATTTAGAATATGGAAAAGAAAGTCCTAAGAAATGTTATCAAAGGCTTAGGTAATATCTAATTTGAAAAGAATGTTGTGACCTCTATTCTTAGCATCAAGATCATGAATTAATTCTTGGGCTGATAAAATATTATCATAAATAGATCTACCTCTAACAAAACTAGTTTGGTTGAGAGAGATAATTTTATTAAGTAAAGGACTAAGCCTATTGGTTAGAATTTTGGAAATCAACTTATTGAAGAAGGTGCAAAGACTAATAGGTCTAAAATCACTCCAATAGTCTGGATTATCTTTTTTAGGTATGAGAATGATCGAAGTAGAAAATATCAAGGAAAAGGATTACCATTAAAAAAATCAACCATAGCCTCAATCAAATCATTTTTAATGATAAACCAACATTTTTGAAAATTTTGAGTAGTGAAACCCTTTGGACCAGTAATAGAATATATATTCATGCTATTAAGCACATTAGGCATGATGGTAAGCAAATTATTATCATCATTAGTAATAATAGAAAGAATCAAAAGCAATTTAGAAATAGCTTCATAAAAGCAACTCTTATTAAGCATATTTCTAAAGTAATTAATAACTTAATTTAATATCATTATTCTCCATAATCTAAACACCATTATCATCTTTAATTTTTTGAATATTATTTAAAGCTCTTTTATTAACTAAAGCATGGAAATACCTAGTATTCTTATCACCATCACAATATGCTTACTAGCTTTTTGGTGCAAGTAAGTCTCTTCCATATTTTGGAAGTTAACAGTTTGTCTTTTCTCAGTCACAAACTAATTTTTCCATATCTTTAATATTAGAAAAAAGGTTTTTAAAATAATGCTTGTTCCACCAACCCAAATTTTGTTTAAGTCTTTAAAGTTTAAACCAAAGTCTATTAATCCCCATAATCGAATTATCAGGATGTAAATGGGCTTTCCAATTATTAACAACATCAAAAAAATCAATATGCTGAATCCACATGACCTGAAATCTAAAAGGAGAGGATTTATGTGTAATCTATTAGAATTATCTTTAATAGAAACAAGAAGAGGAGCATAATTTGGTTCTACTTAAATGATCAACATAAGTAATAGGACATTGAGTAATCCAGTGAGTATTAAAAAGAATTTGGTCCAACCTTCAGAAGTCTAGTAGTTTTGCCAAGTATATAATTAAAATCAATATCAATCAAATTAAAATTAAGGATCATATTGAAAAAATCTTCCATGGAATGAATATTGGAAGAGCAACCACTCATTCAAAAGAAAATAAAATAGTGTTGAAATCACCATCAAACCAAGGTTTGTTGACCGAGCAAAATTCCTCAAATTATCCCAAAGAAGATTTCTACCAGATCTATAACAAGATGCATAAACAAAAGAGCCCAAAACACAATAGTCAACATAAGAGATTTGAGCATTGGTAACTTGTTGAAAATCATCAATAATAGAAACCTCAACAAAATTATTCCAAAAACACCAAATCTTATTACTAACATTAGAGAAAATTTTATTGAAGCTGATCATTCTAGAAACATGGTTAATTTTATTAGCATGAATAAGAGGCTCCAGAATAATAAGTAAATAAATATTATGAATGTGACAAAGATTTCTAATACAATTATGAACTGAGAGGGTACTAATCCCTCTAATATTCCAAACAAGAAATTTAAACATAAGTAAAATAAAAAGGGGTTAAGCAAAGTTTAATTAAGAGTGGAGTGAGAGGTGAGATCTAGTGTTTTGGATAATTTGGGAGAGTAATTTTTTACACTCTTTTCTTTTTAGCATGATTAGTTTGAAAACCATTTTTTCCCCTAAAGTCATCATCCGAGCAAGATTTAGTAACATTGGTCACAAATTTAATAGAATTCTCCAAGTGTTTGGAGGGGAGTTCACCCTCTTCCAAATCCATATTAAGTTGAAAAGTAGGATTAACATGAAGATTAAGATTATAAATGAGAGACGGTGACAATCTAGAACCATTTAAAGCACAAGTAGTTAAATTTGGATCAAAAATATTTTCAGCATGCTCGACATCATTTAAATCCTCATTAAAAGCTTAATTTTCATCGATCAAACCAGACATATATGTAGAAATAGAATCAGAGGAAACATAATCATTTTCCAATAACTTTGAAAATTTATTTATTCTCATTAGAAATATTCAAATTCAAAGAAGGAAAAGAGGTAAATCATCCTACCCATTTTGAAAATCAAATTTAATAGTAGGAGTCAAAACTTGTTCAAGATTAACCTCGATATCCAAGGAATCAACCTTCAATAACATATTCATACCATTCTTAAGATCAGGGCTGATTTGAACATAAGTAGGGATTAGCTTATGGGTAGGAACAACATTCTCTTTAGGAGGATTTCATTTTTTTTAAGTTGGGATGGAGAATAAAACATTTTGAATTCTCTTGATAGTGAATTTTATAGTAGGAACAAAAAATTAGAAGGTTCTCCAATTTAACCTTTTATGAATACCTATTTTTTAGATCCAATCCAAACTTCCTTAGGGTATTTTTTAGTTATGTCTAATTCCATGAGGATCCGAGCCATAGAAGGGCAAGATATCCGCTTGGTTGAGTTGCAAAGGCCCAAATAAAGCTGGATAGTAAAAAAAACACATGATGGGTAACAAAATGAATGCATATTAGGAAGACACACTAGGACAATAGGAGATTCCTCCTTAATGTCAAAAAGAGGTGACCACTTCAACACCGCATTTGACAATTAAAGATGAAATAAGAATGACATGAAAAAACATGTGAATAATCCAGATCATTAGAAAGTTGTATCAGGATATGCCAAGGGTCAATAAGACCATTCGAGAAAGCACCCATAAAATTGAGATTATGGAAAAAATAGTAGATCTTATCCAAATTTGGATAATGCAAAGCAAATTTATCGATAAGAGAAAATTCAAATGGTTTTGCCAACTTTTCAACATCCACATCAGAGCACATTATGACCTCTAAAGACATTAAAATGAGATTAACTAATAAGAGAAGTCTTGCAGAGCTTCCTTAAAATATTTAGTAGAAGAAGCGCATTAGGGCCAAGCCCAAAATGTCGATGCCCTAGAAGCATCCATAATTTGTGGTGGAGCCCAAGGAATAGAACTCACGCCATGGTCAATGATGAAGCATCATGCAAATGGCCAGATGCCATTCAAGCCTTTGAATTTGATCAAAACTAAGGCCAAAGCCACATAAATCCCTAGTCGAGGATGCACCACCAAGAGGGATTAAAAAATCTCCAGAGAATGAGAGAGCTCTTAGGCTAGGGGAGAGGGGGAAGAGGGGTTTGGGTTTAGGGTTTATGGTTTACAATTTTTCAGGGTTTAGGGTTTAGGATTTAGGGTTTAGGGATAATGTTTTAGGGTTTAGGGTTGTAGGTCTAGGGTTTAGAGTTTCAATTTTAAGCTTAGGGTTTTTTATTTTAGTTTATTTTTTTTTAAATTTAGGATTTAGGGTTTAGTTATTTATTTTCTAATTTAGAAAAATGGCAGGTTTAGGTTTGTTTAATTTATTTTTTATTTTTTTATTTTATTATTTTATTTTTATTTATATTTTTATTTAATTTATTTTTTATATTTAGTATATTTTATTTATTTTAGGTTTATTTATTTTAGTTTAGGTTTTTATTTTAGTTTATTCTTTAAGTTTAGGATTATTTTTAGTTTAATATTATTTTTGTTTTATTTTTTTGGTTTAGGTTTTATTTTTTATTTTTAGGTTTAGATTTAGGTTTTTTTTTAAGTTTAGGTTTTTTGTTTTTATTTTAGGTTTATTTGTAGGTTTTATTTTTTAGTTTAGGTTTAGGTTTATTTTAGTTTATTTTATTTTATTTAGTTTAGGTTTAGGTTTAGGTTTAGTTTATGTATTTTAGTTAGGTTTAGGTTATTTTATTTTATTTTGGTTTGGGTTTTTTTTAGTTTAGGGTTTAGGTTTTATTTTATTTATTTTGGTTTATTATTTAGGTTTAAGTTTTTTTTATTTTTTTTTTATTTTATTTTAGGTTTATTTTATTTTTATTTTAGTTTTAATTTTTATTTATTTAGGTTTTTAATTTTTTAGTTTTGTTTTGGTTTTAATTTAATTTATTTTAGTTTGGTTTTTATTTTTTATTTTATTTTCAATTTAGTTTTTTGGTTTAGGTTTAGGTTTAGGTTTTAGTTTATGTTTTACTTTTATTTTATTTTGGTTTAGGTTTTGTTTAGGTTTTATTTAGTTTAGGTTTGGGTTTTTAGCTTTTTAGGGTTTAGGGTTTAGGGTTTAGGGTTACGAGTTTAGGGTTTAGGTCTTAGGGTTTAGGATTTAGATTTTTTGGGTTTAGTGTTCAGGTTTTTGGGTTTAAAGTTTTTAGGGTTTAGGGTTTAAGGTTTAGAGTTTAGGGTTTAAGGTTTTTAGTTTTTTTTATAGAGAACAAGTTCATATTTAACATTTCTTTTTTTCAATTTCATCAACTAAGTAACACACCATGTTGTTTAAGAAAAAAGCGTCGATATACGTAAAAAATGAGTACACATAGAGGAAATCAAAAATCTTAGGTAACTAGAACCGTCTCTACTGTAAAGACACAATTCCATAAGCAGTAGATTGAATTGTCCATTCATTAGTTTATCCATTTCCCATCAAAACCACCCTAGCCTTTTGAGTAGCGAGATCCACTACCATATCCCAGATCTCTCCCTCCGCCACCACTATGGATGTAAACTTTGTCACACCTCCTACCTCCATAACCACCATTGCTTCGACCCATCTCTATACACCACTTCCAACTCAACACAATAACATTGCCTTCACCTCCACCACCAGATATTGACTGAGCCTAGTTGATGGTGATGTTCCTGCCATCAAGGTTCTGCCCATTCTTAAGGTAAAGGTTTAGGTTTAGGTTTATTAAGTTTTAAGGTTTAGGTTTATTTTTAAATTTATTTTGTTGTTATAGGTTTAGGTTTAGAGTTTAGTGTTTAGGGTTTAGGGTTTAGGATTTTGGGTTTATGGTTTTTTGAAAAAATTAAGTAAACTAGTAAGTCTAGGTTTATTTAGTTTTTTTATTTAAATCGGTTTATTTTATTTTTAATTTTTATCTTTAATTATGTTTATTTTTTATTTTTATTTAGTTTAGTTTATTTATTTTAGTTTAGGTATTTTATTTTAGTATATTTTTTTTGTTTAGGTTTAGGTTTAGGTTTATGTTTATTTTTTTTTGGTAGTTTTTTTTTTTATATTATTTTTTTGGTTTAGGTTTTATTTTTTATTTTTTAGGTTCAAGTTTATTATTATTTTTTGTAGGTTTAGGTTTTAGGTTTATTTTAGGTTTTATTTTTTAGTTTAGGTTCAGGTTTAATTTTGATTTATTTTATTTTATTTTGTTTAGGTTTAGGTTCAGGTTTAGTTTATTTTAGGATTAGATTTAGGTTTTATTTTTTTTAGTTTAAGTTTAAGTTTATTTTATTTTATTTATTTTAATTTTTATTTTAGGTTTAGGTTTAATTTTTTATTTATTTTTAGGTTTCATTTTAAGGTTTATTTTAGTTTAGGGTTCAGGGTTTAGGGTTTAGGGTTAAGGGTTTAGGGTTTAGGGTTTAGGGTTTATTTTTTGGTTTAAGGTTTAGGGTTTAGGATTTATAGGAGTTTTTTTGTTAGTAAACTTGTAAGTTTAGGTATATTTTGTTTATTTTTTATTTATTTGAGTTTAATTTAATTTTAATTTTTATTTAGGTTTATTTAATTTTATTTAGTTTCATTTATTTTTTTTAGGTTTATTTGGTTTAGGTTTTATTTTATTTTATTTTTAAGTTTAGGTTTATTTTAGTTGAGTTTATTTTATTTTATTTTTTTTAGGTTTAGGTTTTATTTTATTTTTAGTTTATGTTTATTTTTTAATTTAGGTTTATTTTATTTTAGTTTATTGTATTTTATTTTTTAGGTAGTTTATTTAGTTTATTTTTTTATATTTTATTTATATTTTAGTTTAGTTTATTTTAGTTTAGGTTTAGGTTTATTTATTTTTTATTATTTTTATTTAGTTTAGGTTTATTTATTATTTTAGGTTTATTTTATTTATTTTAGTTTATTTTTTTATTTTAGTTATTTTATTCTTATTTTATGTTTAATTTTTATTTTATGTAGGTTTTTTATTCTTAGGGTTATTTTATTTTTTTATTTTAATTTTGGTTTTTATTTATTTTATTTCAGTTTACTTTTCTTTTTAATTTTATTTTATTTTTAGGTTTAGGTTTAAGTTTTAGTTTAGCTTTTTATTTTATTTTATTACTTTATTTAATTTAGGTTTTAGTTTATTTATTTATTTTATTATTAAGATTTATTTAGTTTAGGTTTAGGTTTTAGGTTATTAGGGTTTAGGGTTTAGGATTTAGGGTTTAGGGTTTATGGTTTAAGGTTTTAGGGTTTAGGGTTTTAGGGTTTAAGGTTTAGGGTTAGGGTTTAGTTTAGGGTTTAGGGTTTAGTGTTTAGGCATTAGGGTTTAAGGTTTTTAGAGTTTAGGGTTTAGGGTTTAGGATTTTAGGTTTATTGCTTATTTTTAAAATTATGTAAATCGATAGGTTTAGGTTTATTTAGTTTATTTTTTATTTAAGTTTACTTTTTATTTTTATTTTATTTAATTTATTTATTATAGGTTTATTTATTTTTGTTTAGATTTTTCATTTTAGTTTATTTTTTATGTTTAGGTTTAGGTTTTAGTTTACTTTTTAGTTGAGTTTTATTTTTATTTTATTTTTTAGGTTTACGTTTTATTTTTTATTTTTAGGTCAAGTTTAGGTTTTTATTTTATTTTTTTTAAGCTTAGGTTTTAGATTTTTATTTTAGGGTTATTTTTAGGTTTTATTTTTTAGTTTAGGTTGAGGTATATTTTTAATTTATATTTTTTTATTTAAGTTTAGTTTAGGTTAAGTTTATTTTAAGATTAGGTTGAGGTTTCATTTATGTTAGTTTAGTTCATTTTAGTTTAGGTTTAGGCTTATTTTATTTTGTTAATTTTATTTTTATATTAGGTTGAGGTTTTTTTTAGTTTAGAGTTTAGGTTTCAATTTTTATTTATTTTTAGGTTATATCTTAAGGTTTATTTTCAAGGTCTAGGTTTTTATTTAGTTTATATTTTATTTTATTTTAGGAGTATTTTATTTTTATTTTATGCTTAGTTTTTATTTTATTTAAATTTTTTTACTTAGGCTTATTTTATTTTCTTAGTTTAGTTTAGGTTTTAATTTATTTTATTTTAGTTTAAATTTATTAGTTTATTTTATTTTATTTTTAGGTTTAGGTTTAGGTTTTAGATTAGCATTTTATTTTATTTTATTTAGGTTTAGGTTTTATTTATTTTATTTTATTTAGTTTAGGTTTAGGTTTTTAGGTTTTTAGGATTTAAGGTTTAGGGTTTAGGGTTTAGGGTTTTAGGGTTTAGGGTTTAAGGTTAGGGTTTAAGGTTTAGTGTTTAGTGTTTAGGCTTTAAGGTTTAAGATTTTTAGGGTTTAATGATTAGGGTTTTGGGTTCAAGGTTTAGGCTTTATGGTTTAGGGTTTTTATGAATTAGGATTTGGGTTTTAGGGTTTAGGCTTTAATGGTTTAAGGTTTAAGTTTTAGGCTTTAGAGTTTGGGTTTGGGTTTAGGGTTTTGGGTTTATGATTTAGGGTTTATGGGTTAGGGGGTTTACATTTAGTTTAGGGTTTAGGATTTAGGGTTTAGTGTTTATGGTTTAGGGTTTAGGGTTTTTTAGTGTTTAGAGTTTTGGGTTTGTGGTTTAAGGTTTCAGGTTCAAAGTTTTAGGGTTTAAGATTTAGGGTTTAGGGCTTAGAGTTTTAGGGTTTAAGGTTTAGGGTTTAATTTTGTTTAGTTTAGGTTTAGGTTTAAGTTTTAAAGTTTAGTTTAGGTTATAAGTTTAGGGTTGAGTTTTAGTTTAGGTTTTGGTTTAGGTTTAGGGTTTAGGGTTTAGGGTTTATTTTTTTAGGGTTTAGGCTTTTTTTTTTTTTGTTTATTTAGTATATTTAGTTTATTTTGTTATTTATTTGAGTTTATTTTATTTTTTTGAATTTATTTTGGTTTATTATTTATTTGTATTTAGTTTAGTTTATTTATTTTAGGTTTATTTATTTTAGGTTTATTTATTTTGGTTTAAGTTTTTTATTTTAATTTATTTTTTAGGTTTAGGTTTATTTTTTAGTTAAGTTTTATTTTTATTTTATTATTTAGGTTTAGGTTTGATTTAATATTTTTAGGTTTAGGTTTTAGGTTTTTATTTTAGAATTATTTTTTTGTTTTATTTTTTAGTTTATGTTTAGGTTTATTTTTAGTTAATTATATTTTAGATGGTTTTGGTATATAGTTTGGTTTAGTTTATTTTTGGTTTAGGATTAGGTTTATTTTATTTTGGTTATTTTATTTTTATTTTAGGTTTAGATTTTTTTTAGTTTAGGGTTTAGGTTTTATTTTATTTATTTTAGGTGTTATTTTTAGGTTTATTTTGTAGGTTAAGGTTTCTATGTAGTTTTTATTTTATTTTATTTTATTTTAGGTTTATTTTATTCTTATTTTACATTTACTTTTAATTTTATTTAGGTTGTTTGTTCTTAAGTTTATTTCATTTTTTAGCTTAGTTTAGGTTTATATTTATTTTGTTTTAGTTTATTTTATTTTATTGTATTTTTAGGTTTAGGTTTAGGTTTTAGTTTAGGATTTTATTTTTTATTTTTATTTTTTATTTTATTTAGGTTGAGGTTTTTTTATTTATTTTATTATTAGGTTTTATTTAGTTTAGGTTTTTAGGGTTTATTGTTTAGGGTTTATGGTTCAGGGTTTTGGGTTTTGGGTTTTGGGTTTTGGGTTTTAGCGTTTATGATTTAGGGTTTATGATTAGGGTTTAGGGTTTAGGGTTTAAGGTTTAGTGTTTTGGATTTAGGGTTTAGGGTTTTCAGGGTTTAGGGTTTAGGGTTTAGGGTTAGCTTAGGGTTTAGGGTTAGTTTAGGGTTTAGGGTAGTAGGTTTAGGGTTTAATGTTTAGTATTTTGGATTCAAGTTTTAGTGTTAGTTTTTGGGTTTAGGGTTTGGTTTTAAATTAAGTAAACTAGTAGGTTTAGGTTTATATAGTTTATTTTTTATTTATGTTTGAATATTTTATATTTAATATTTATTTAGGTTCACTTTTTATTTTTATTTTTTATTTTTATTTATGTTTTTATTTTATTTTATTATATTTAGGTTTAGCTTTTTTATATATTTTAGTATTATAATTTATTTAGTTTAGGTTTAGGTTTTCAAGCTTTTAAGGTTTAGGGTTTGGGGTTTGGGGTTTAGGGTTTAGGCTTTATGGTTCTAGGTTTTACGATTTAGGGTTTAGGGTTTAGTGTTTAGTGTTTAAGGTTTAGGGTATATGGTTTTAGGGTTTAGGGTTCAGGGTTTCGGGTTTAGATTTTAAGGTTTAGGGTTTAGGTTTTAGGGTTTATGGTTTAGGGTTTTGGGTTTAGTGTTTAGGGTTTTGGTTTTAGATCTAGGGTTCAGGTTTCAGTTTATGGTTTAGGGTTTTTGGTTTTTTTTAACAGAGAACAAATTCAGATTCAACATTTCTTCATTTCAATTTCATCAACCAAGTAACACACCAAGTTTTTTAAAACACAAGCAATGACATAGATTAGAATGAGATCGCATAGAGCAAATGAAAAACCTTTAACTAGGCGTCTAATGTAAAGACAGTTTTATCAGGTTCGGATGGTCCATTTTGATTTTTAGTTTTAACCATTAGTAGATCCACATCATATCCATGATCTCTAGTTTATTGTAACCTCAGGTTCATTTTACCATTAGACCACCACCAAACTCTAGATATTTTTTTAGCTTAGATCTTCTTCCATATAGGAAAGAGCTTGGTTGGTGATGTTCTTTATTAAGGTTCTTATTCTTGTTTAGTTTATTAGGTTTTAGGGTTTAGGTTTATTTTTTAATTTATTCAATTCCTTTAGGTTTAGGTTTAGGGTTTGGGGTTTAGAGTTAGGGTTTAGGGTTTAGGATTAAGGCTTTAGGGCTTAGGGTTTTGTGTTTATGGTTTAGGGTTTAGGGTTTTAGTCTTTATTCTTTTAGGGTTTATGGTTTAGGGTTACAGTTTTACAGTTTATGGTTTTAGGGTTTACGGTTTAGGGTTAGGTTTTAGGGCTTTGGGTTTAAGGTTTAGGGTTTAGTTTTTATACTTTAGAGTTTAGAATTTTGAAGGTTTAGGGTTAGGGTTTAGGGTTTAGAGTTAAGTTTAGTAGTTTAGGGTTTAAGGTTTAGTTTTAAGTTAAGGTTTAGTGTTAATGTTATGGTTTAGGTTTTAGTTAGGGTTTAGGTTGGTTTATAGTTTTGGTTTAGGTTTTATTTTAAGTTTAGGTTTAAAGGTTTTATTAGGGTTAGGTTTAGGGTTTAGAGTTTAGGGTTTGGGTTTAGGGTTTGATTTATATTTAGGTTTTAGGTTTAGGGTTTAGGGTTTAAGGTTTAGTGTTTAGGGTTTGGTTTTAGATAGGGTTAGTTTTAGTTTTGGTTTAGGGTTTTGGTTTTTTTAAGAGAACAAATTGATTCAACATTTCTTCATTTTAATTTTATCTAGTAACACACCAAGTTTTCTAAACCTGGCGATAGATTAAAATGAGCTTATGAGCAAATCAAAACTTTGGATAACTAGAACCTTCTCAATGTAAAGATTATATGCAATGGGTGGATGGTCCATTCTTGGTTTCTAGTTTCCATCAGAATCACGCTTCTCGAGTAGCATGATCCAACATCATATCCCTGATCTCTCCCTCCGTCACCAGCATGATTGTAACCTCCGTTACTCATCCTGCCTCCATAACTACCACTGCTTTGACCACCACCAACAACTCTAGATCCCCCACCTCTACTGCAATAACCACCACTTCTACATTCTTCTCCACCGCCAAATCTAGAGCTTGTGGTGATGTTCTAGTAGGTTACACATTCTTAGGGTTTAGTTTTATTAGGTTTTAGGGTTTAGGTTTATTTTTTAATTTATTTAGTTCCTTTAGGTTTAGGTTTAGGGTTTGGGGTTTAGGGTTAGGGTTTTTTTTTAATTTTTTTTAATTTTTTTAATTTTTTTAATTTTTTTAGAGTTTAGAGTTAGGGTTTAGGGTTTAGTGTTTATGGTTTAGGGTTTAGGGTTTTAGGCTTTATGCTTTTAGGGTTTAGGGTTTAGGGTTAGGGTTTATGGTTTTAGGGTTTAGGGTTTAGGTTTAGGTTTAGTTAGGTTTAGGGTTTTTTAGGAGTTTAGGTTTAGTTTAGGTTTAAGTTAGTTTAGGAGTTTAAGTTTAGGTTAAGTTTATTAGGTTATTAGGGTTAGTTTTAGGGTTTATTATGGTTTAGGTTTTGGTTATTTTATGGTTTATAGTTTATAGTTTAGATTTTAAAGTTTTTAGGTTTTAGATTGATGTAGGTTTAGGTTTTAGGGTTTTTGAGGCTTCTTTTATTAAAAAAATTAAGTAAACTAGTAGGTTTAAGTTTATTTAGTTTGTTTAGTTTTTTTTATTTAAGTTTAATTTATTTTTTATTTTTAGTTAGGTTTATTTTTTATTTTTTATTTGTTTAGTTTATATTTTAGCTTTTATTTAGTTTGGTTTTATTTTAGTTTATTGTTTAGGTTTAGGTTTAGGTTTATTTCTTAGTTTAGTTTTATTTTTATTATATATTTTTATGTTTGGGTTATATTTTTTTATTTTTAGGTTTAGGTTCAGGTTTCTATTTTATTTTTTTAGATTTAGGTTTTAGGTTTTTATTTTAGGTTTTATTTTTTAGTTTAGATTTAGACTTATTTTTAGTTTTTTTTTGGTTTAGGGCTTAGGTTTAGGTTTAGCTTTTATTTATTTTAGTTTAGTTTATTTTAGTTTAGGTTTAGGTTTATTTTATTTTGTTTATTTTTTATTTTATATTTTAGGGTTTTTTAGTTTAGGGTTTAGGTTTTTTTCTATTTATTTTATATTCTTTAGGTTTAGGTTTTTTTTCTAATTTTATTTTATTTTATTTTAGGTTTATTTTATTTTTTTTATTTTTTTTTTTTTTTATATTATTTAGGTTTTTTATTCTTAGGTTTATTTTATTTTTAGTTTAGTTTAGGTTTTTTAATTTTATTTTATTTTATTTTTAGGTTTAGGTTTAGGTTTTAGTTTAGGTTTAGGTTTATGTTTAGGTTTTAGTTTTGGTTTTTACTTTATTTTATTTTCTTATTTTATTTAGGTTTAGGTTTTTTTTATTTTTTTATTTTTAGGTTTTATTTAGTTCAGGCTTAAGTTTTTAGCTTTTTAGGGTTTATGATTTAGGATTTTTGGTTAGGGTTTAGGGTTTAGGTTTTAGGGTTGTAGGTTTTATGGTTTAGGGTTTAGGGTTTTAAGGTTTAGGGTTTAGGGTTTAGGGTTGTTGGTTTAGGGTTAGGGTTTTTTTTATGTTTTCTTAAATTTTGTTTATTTTTGTATTTTTTCTAATTTAATTTAAGTGGTAGGTTTAGGTTTTTTTTAGTATGTATTTTTTATTTTAGTTTATTTTATTTTTTATTTTTATTTAATTTAGTTTATTTATTTTAGGTTTACTTATTTTAGTTTAGGATTTTTTATTTTAGTTCATTTTTTAGGTTTAGGTTTAGGTTTAAGTTTATTTTTTAGTTAGTTTTATTTTTATTTTATTTTTTTGGTTTAGTTTTCTTTTCGGTTGAGTCTTAGGTTTTTATTTTATTTTTTTAGGTTTAGGTTTTTTGGGTTTTATTTTAAGTTTATTTATAGGTTTTATTTTTTAGTTAGGTTTAGGTTTATTTTTAGTTTATTTTATTTTATTTAGGGTTTAGGTTTAGGTTTAGGTTTAGGGCTAGTTTATTTTAAGTTTAGGTTTAGGTTCTATTTATTTTTGTTTTGTTTATTCTAGTTTAGGTTTAAGTTTGTTATTTTTATTTTAGGTTTAGGTTTTTTTAAGTTTAAGATTTAGGTTTTATTTTTTATTTATTTTTATGTTTTATTTTTAGGTTTATTTTTTAAATTTAGGTTTTTATTTACTTTTTATTTTATTTTATTGTAGGTGTATTTTGTTTTTATTTTAGGTTTAGTTTTTATTTTATTTAGGTCTTTTATTTTTTAAGTTTAGTTTAGGTTTTTAGTTATTTTATTTTTTATTTTATTTTCTTTTCAAGTTTAGGTTAAACTTTAGGTTTAGGTTTAGGTTTTAGGTTAGGTTTTTATTTTATTTTGTTTTTTTATTTTATTTTGGTTTAGGTTTTTTATTTATTTTGTTTTTAGGTTTTATTTAGTTTAGGTTTAGGTTTTTAGCTTTTTAAGGTTTAGGGTTAGTTGGTGGTCTAGGGTTTAGGGTTGATGTTTAAGGTCTATTTTTTAGGTTTTAGTTTAGGGTTTGGGGATTTTAGGTTTTTAATAGAGAACAAATTCAGATTCAACATTTCTTCTTCTCAATTTCATCAACCAATTAACACACCAAGTTTTCTAAGACACAAGCGACGGCATAAATCAAAAATGAGCACGCATAGAGCAAATCAAAAACTGTAGATAACTAGAACCATCTCTATTGTAAATACATAGTTCCATAAGCAACAGATCAGATCGGTCATTGTTTAGTTTCTCCAATTTCCATCAGAATCACGCCAGCCGCTCAAGTAGCAAAATCCACTATCATATCCTCGATCTCTCCCTCCATCACCACCACTGTTTCATCGCTCCTCCCGCCTCAATAACCACCACCTCCATATCCACTAGCACCTCTAGATCCCCCACCACCACTACGATAATCGAAACCTTCACCTTTGCCTCCCTTTGCGGATCTAGATTTGCGGTTGATGGTGAACTTCATGTTGTCAAGGTTAACCCATTCTTAGGGTTTAGGTTTTTTATGGAAATTAAGGGAATTTTATTGCCACAAAGAAAAAGTACAAAGTCCTTAGAGGGGGTAAACCTCTAAACTAATGCTCAAAGTGCTACAATAAGTCCTAAAGAGATAAACCCTCTAACTATTATAATAATATAAGAAAAAAAAAACAAAAACAAAAGCAAAACCAAATTGGCAACAACAATAAATCCATGTACGCAATAGCAACATCCACTAAGTCATTTTGATACTAGCAAGATCTACCTACAAGATTCTCCCAACCTATAAAAGAAATCTACATCATATTAATGAAAGGATGAGTACATTTTAGCAAGCATAAAGAGTATGAACAATGAAAAGAAGCAAAGTAAAGAAAAGGCTCAGGCTAAGTTACAATCATCTCAAGGAGAAACACAATATGTAAGCATCCAAACTTTCAAAGAATGTTTACAATTACATATAGTGCTACCAGCCTAAATAAGATAGAGAGGGAAACATCAAGGCCATCATTGCCAGCATACCTCTTGTAGCCCATCATTCTGCAAAGCTTCAAACTCCTCCAAGCAGTAGAAATAATAACCAACCATAAAGTCACCAAAACATATAAGCCCAATAAGGCATAAAATCAACCAACCATCAAGGACAGTAGAAGTACATTAGGAACACCCCCAAAGCCACCACCAAAGAGGAATAGCAACATCAGAGGGAGCAAGAATCATGAACTTAACAACATAGACCAAAAAAAACTAAGATGAAAAAGAAAAAACACAAGAGCTCATGTCTTCCACAAGCAAACATGAAAGGCAGCAAGGCTGTCACCCAAACCAGAAAGAGTAGAAGCGACCAAGAGATGAGAACCATAAGGGAGCAACCAAGTCACCAACAAAGCAGGAATGATAAGCCAAAACAACCACCCATCCAACCTACCCGACCAACCAAAATAGACCAACCTGACCAACATAACCTCCCAACCAACCACCAGAGCGGCAAAAAATCCAAATCAGTGATAAGAGCAACAACATCTATCATGTCAAAACCACCCAAGACAACTAGGAAAAGGGTAGAAGCAACATCTACCAAAACCAAAAAAAAAATTCTAATCTAGGTGAGGTGAATAGCCAGCCAAAAATAAAATGGAGCAAAGACTAGTACGACATACTAAAAACCATCCATCAAGAGCAGCAGCAATATAATAGGAACACTGCCAAATCCAATATCAAAAAGTTGGAAAAATATCAATGAGTGCAAGCATCATAACTATAGCCAAGTTAGGCACCAATACACCAAACCAAGTCACTAGATCCCAAAGCAAATCAACATCCACTAAATAGCCATCAACCCCAAAATGACAACAAAACAAAGTATGAAAGAGGAAGACTAATCTGATGAAACCAAAACCAAAAGAAATAAACCCAAACTAAAAAACAACAAAACCCAATCCATAAAAAAAAAATGTTAACAAATAACCTCCACCTTGCCAAATCCAATCCAAAATTAGACCACCAACAACCCCTCCGATCTGCCACCAACAGAAGTAGATAAACTAGCTAATACGGCTAACTAGCCAACCAACCTAGTCCACCCAACCAACCACCATAGAAGCAAAAAATCCATCTCAGTTAAAGAAGAAACCAACCTAGAGATATGTCAAACCCCATGTAGAAAATAGCAGGCAAAGCTACCACCCAAATGAAGGTCACAAAAAAAATAACCAAAAGCAATAATTACCCAAACAAATAACATCCACCAAGCCAAAAAAACCAAAACAACAAGAAAAAAAATAAGAACCACCGCCAAAAAAGCTCAAAAGAATAACTAGCAGAAGTGAAAATGAGCAAATGACCACAACCTAAAGAGGGTTTAATAAAGTGGAACCAAAATCAATGGCTCATCAAAAACCAACAGAAAAAACCAAGCCAAAAAAATTATAATCTGAGATAAGGTAATCTAGTGTTATTCAGATTGACAAAATCCCTTAAAAGTTTTGGCAAATTTTGATTGCCAAATAATGTGAAATCAGTTAAGTTGGCACCAAAACTAGCCAAAAAATTAGCACAAGCATTACCCTCATAAAGGATATGGGAAATTTTATAATAAACTTGAGAAAGAAGATTTTTAGTATGATTGATAACATAAAATAAATCAGCATTTCCTATTCTATTAGAGTTTTGCATGCCAAAAAGCAAGAGCGCATCAACTTTAATCCAGACATTGAGGAAACCTTCATTCAAACAAATTTCAATATATTTATTAATAGACATAAACTCAACATAGATAATAGAATAGGCTTTGAGAGGATAGGAAAAAACACAAAATGTAGAATTCTTAGAATAATACCTTTAGAATACCACCACACACCATATTTATTGAAAAGCATAACCATTAGTATTCACTTTAATCAAATTTTCTTTGGGTTTGATCCAATGGATAATCTAACTCTTTTATAAAGTTCAACATCAGTAGAATGATGCCCAATTTTTTAGCCACAAATTATAGCCTCTAAAATGAATGTTACTAATAAGATTGGCATTAAATAGAGCTTGAAATTTTTGTTTGGTTCTAGCCAAGATCCTTTTATGGCTCACAAGAATACCAT
The DNA here is from genome assembly GCA_021442155.1 of Cymbidium sinense. Classification (NCBI taxonomy): domain Eukaryota; kingdom Viridiplantae; phylum Streptophyta; class Magnoliopsida; order Asparagales; family Orchidaceae; genus Cymbidium; species Cymbidium sinense. The sequence goes on along the minus strand of CM038214.1, from coordinate 263,039,223 downwards.
GATATTTAGCATCATTTACGTACATCGGATGAACGGATAAGGGTAATAGCAACTAGAAGTTTGATATGACCATTCACAATTTTTTGGAAACAGACATCAAGAAGTTTATATATGGAAAGAGAGCCATGAAAGTAGTTTGTATTAAATAAATCATCATACCATAAAATTAATTTAGAAGCAATAGCACCATTGACAAATTCATGATTAACATTTTCAATATGAAAGCAACAATAGCACTTTGAAGGCAAATATAACCCTTTATTCCAGAGCAAAGAATCCACAGAAATAAAGCTATTCAAAATCCTCCAAGCTAAAATCGAATAAGAAATGGAAATGATATTGTTCGAAAGTTTAATGAAAACATTAGAGGAGTTTTGCTTATCTCTAAATTCCAAACTTCTTTAAGAACAAAATCACCATTGTAAGAAATCTTAAAGATAATTTGGTTAGGTTTGTTAGAGAAAATAGGGATATTTCTAAAGTTATCAAAAAGTTAAATAGGTATATAATTCTCAAGTTATTTTTGTTCCAAATGATATTATGCTAGAAAGAGTTAACTTTGATATCTTCAGTAGAGTGGGTAGATAAAAGGGAGTCAATAGAGCCATTCCAAATCATATTATATTTCCAAAAGAAAGAAGAACCTGAATGAATAACCCAACATATGAAGGGTTCAACAACCCATTTAATGGAGTAATGCCTTTTCCAAACTAGAGAGTCACCAACTTTAAAAGCATAGATAAAAGGGTGTTTACCTTGGCAATATTTTTTCATCATAAACTAAGCCCAAAAGCTATCATTATTTCTAAAATTCCACCAGAGCTTATGAGAGAAGCCAATAATAGCTTCACGAATCAGTTTGCAACTGAGACCACCTTCATCCAAGTGACCACAGCATTTGTTCCAGGAAGTTTAATGTATTCTTTTAGTAGAATTATTTGATCCCCAAAAAATTTATTAAGCAAGCGATAAATTTTGATAAGAGTAGCATTAGTAGGGATAATAGTTTGAATCAAATAAAGAGCCATTGAATTAAGAGTGATTTTAAGAATAGTGAGCCTACCACCAAAAGAAAGTAAATAAAATTTCCAAACATAAATTTTATTTAAAATTTATTTAATTAACTCATCAAAAAGATGGGATCATTTCGAACCTTTAAAAAGAGGAGCACCCAAGTACTTAAGAGGAAGGTGTTGATGTTTAAAGTTAGTGATATGAAGGATTTGATTAATTTTATTATTGGAGATGCTTGAAGAAGTAATAAAATAGCTTTTGTTATTATTGATAGATAGACCATTTTTTCTACCAAGTTTATTTAAAAAAATATTGAGATTCTTAATATGATGAATAGAAGCATTACAAAAAATAATGAAATGATCTACAAATCTTAAATGAGAAATAGGAAGACCACCAAGAGTTACATACATACTAGGATTATTTAAGAATAGATCATTGATGCTCTAGATAAGTACTCAATAATAATAAAAAAGAGATAGAGGATCCCCTTTTCTTAGGCCATGGGAAGAAGGAAAGAAGCCCGAGGCTTCCCCATTAAGCAAAATAAAAAACCAAGCATTATTAATAAAAATTTTAATAAGAAAGATAAATTAATCAAAAAACCCAAATAAATTTAGAATATGGATAAGGGAATCCCAAGAGATATTGTTAAAATCTTTGGTAATATCTAATTTGAACAAAATGTTTCCACCTCTAGTCTTAACATATAAATCATGAATTAATTCTTGAGCAAATAGATGTACCTTTAACAAAATTAGTTTTGTTTAGAGAGATAATCCTATGAAGTAAAGGTCTGAGCCTGTTGGTTAGAATTTTGAAATCGCTTGAAGAAGGTGAAAGACTAATAGGTCTAAAATCACTCTGATAGTCCGGATTATCTTTCTTAGGTATGAGAAAAATATAAGTGCTAGAAAAATATTTAGGAAAAGGATTACTATTAAAAAATCAACCATAGCCTCAACCAAATCATCTTTAATAATAAACCAACATTTTTGAAAATTTTGGGTAGTGAAACCTTCCAAACCAGCAACAGAATCTATGTTCATGCTATTAAGAACTTTAAAAATTTCCTTTTCATTATGTACAATAATAAGCAAATCATTGCCATTATTGTTTATAATAGAATAAATCAAGTGTGATTTAGAAATAGCTTTATAAGAATAACTCATATTAAGCATATTTCTAAAGTAATTAATGGCCAAATCCTTAATATCATTATTCTCCCTAATCCATTCTCCATTGTCATCTTTAATTTTATGAATATTATTTAAAGCTCTCTTTTTATTAACCAAAGCATGGAAATATTTAGTATTTTTATCATCATCCACAATATGTTTGCTAGCAGTTTTTGGTGCCAATAAGTCTCTTTTGTATTTTAAAAATTAACAAGTTTATCTTTCACCTCAGTCAAGTCCTTAATCTTAGTAGGATCAAACATAACTGAGACTTCAAGATCACAAACCAATTTTTCCATTTCTTTGATATTAACAAAAAGGTATTTATAATAATGCTTGTTCCACCAACCCAAATTTTTTTTAAGTCTTTTAAGCTTAAACCAAAATCTATTCATCCCCTTAATTGAATTGTCATGATGTAAGGTAGCTTTCTAATTGTTAACCACAACATTAAAGAAATCAATATGCTGAATCCACATGTTTTGAAATCTAAAATGAGAGAAATTTTTTATAATCGAGATATCTTTAATAGAAACCAAAGAGGAGCATGATTTGATAAGGTTCTGCTAAATGATTGATAGAAGTAATAGACCATTGAGTAATCCAATGAGAATTAAAAAGAATCAAGTCCAACCTTTGCCAAAGTCTAGAGTTTTTCCAAGTAAAATTTGAACCCTTAAAGCCAATATCAATCAAATTGCAATCAAGGATCATATTGGAAAATTCTTCCATAGAATGAATATTAGAGGGAAACCACAACGCTTCATTAGAAGAGAATAAAATTGTGTTGAAATCCCACAAAAAAAACAAAGTTTATTGACAAATGTAACAAAATTCCTCAATTTTTTTTCCAAAAGATTTCTACAAAATCTATTACAAGATGCATAGATAAAAGAGCCCAAAATGCAATAGTCACCATAAGATATTTGAGCGTTAAAAACTTGTTGAAAATCATTAAGAATAGAAACCTCCACAAAATTATTCCAAAAATACCAAATTTTATTACTAAAATTAGAGAAAATATTATTAAAACCAATCATTTTAGCAACATGGTTTATTTTGTTTGCATGAATAAGAGCCTCCAAAATAATAAGTAAAGAAATATTATGAATATGATAAAGGTTTCTAATTTGGTTACAAATATAGAGGGTACCAATCCCTCTAACATTCCAAACAAGAAAATTAAACATAAGGAAATAAAAAAGCATTTAAGAAAATGTTAGTTAAGAGAAGAGAGGGAGGCCACAGCTGATCTAGTATTTTTCGACAATTTGGGAGGGAAGTTTTTAACATTTTTTTTCTTTTTAGCATGATAAGTTTGGAAACAATTTTTTTCTCATAGAATCATCATCCGAGAAGGATTCGACAACATTAGTCACAGATTTTGGGGAAGTCTCCTATATAGAAGTGAGTTCTCCTTCTTCCAAGCCATTAGAATTTATTAAAGGAAAATGAGCATCAGGTATAGCAAGTGAGGGAACTAAAATAGATTTATTAAGAAGGCAAGTGTGATCATCCAGCCCTTCTTCTTCAATACTCAAATTATTAGACAAAACCAAATAATTCGGTTTTCAAAGCTGAATATCATGAAAAAGCCATATTCTCCATTGAATTTGAATGATGCATAACATTGATATCCTCATTAATATTTTAAATTAAAGCTTCATTTTTGTCAATCAAAATAGATAAGGATGTGGGGATTGACTAAGAGGAAAAATATTCATCATCCAAAAGTTTAGAGAAATTATTATTTTCCACATTAGAAAACTTCAATTGCACAAAAGGAATAAGAGTTAAAATAGCCTTATTAGGAACATTCAATGAATCCTTTTTTCTGAATTAACTTTTTGATATATAATAGTGGTTGGCCTAAGGTTAGGAACAATAGTTTCCTTAACAGGAATTTTCTTTTTTAGGTGAGGATGCAAAATCATACATTCAGAATTATTGTGCCCGTGGATTTTACAAAGAGAACAAAAGATAGGGAAATTTTCTAAATAAACTTTCTACATATAACCATAATTTTCAGATCCCAACCAGATTTCTTTGAGGTGTTTCTTAGTAATGTCCAATTCAACAAGGATTCTAGCCATAGAAGGTTGAGATTTTGTAGCTGTTGACTGATCAATTTGCAATGGCTGACCAAATAAAGCACCCACAATAAAAAGGAATTGATGATTAATGAAATGAATTCAAATATTGGGGAGAGAAATCCAAACCAAAATGATTGGGGATTCTTCCCTAATATCAAATAGTGGAGTCTATTTTGACAACCTCATTTGGCAATTAAAAACAAAATAAGAACGATGAACAAAAACACTTGAGTAATCTAAATCATTCATTAACTAAATCAAAATGTCATGGGGATCAATTAAACCAATCATAAAAGCACTCAAAAGTTTTAGACTATGAAAGAAAGAGCGATTATTTTCTACATTTAGCCTACGAAGAGTAAACTTTCCAACCAAAGTCAAATCAAATGGCTTAGCAAGCTTTTCCACAATCAGATCAGAGCACATAACCATTGGAATGCCTTAAAAAGATGTCAAAACAAGTTTTAGGGACTCACCTAAACAACTATCCTTACCAGTGAGGACATCTTTGAATGATTTTGAAGTATCCAAAGCCATGGTAGTTGATGCCCTAGTAGGATCGATTGGATCTGCTAGTTTCCCCCACAGAATCATTAGGGAAGATGACAAATCACGACATCAATCCAAGTAAAACCCAAAAGCAGCCAGCAACCATCGATTCTAGAAGGAATCCAATGAGAATCATGCCAAACAGCCATCAGGTAGTAGCCAGAAAGCAAAAAATGAGAGGGGAAAAGGGGAATCCCCAGAGCATGAGGTCAAGGCCTCAAGTGGCGAGTGGGTTTAGGTTTAGGTTTTTATTTTTTTAGTTTATTTTATTTTTTATTTTTTAGTTTATTTTAGGTTTATGGTTTAGGATTTATAGTTTGGGGTTTAGGTTTTATAGTTTAGGATTTAGGGATTAGAGTTTAGGGTTTAGGGTTTAGGTTTTAGTGTTTAGGGTTTAGATTATAGGGTTTTATGGTTTAAGGTTTAGGGTTTAGGGTTTTTAGGGTTTAGGGTTTATGGTTTTTAGGGTTTAGGGTTTAGGTTTAGGGTTTAAGGTTTAGGTTTTAGGTTTAGGGTTCATGTTCTAGTTTAAAGTTTAGGTTTTTTGGTTTTTTTAATAGAGAACAAATTTAGATTCAATATTTCTTCTTTTCAATTTCATCAACCAAGTAACACACTGTTGAACTCACCTTTGGAGTGAGTTCTCAACCTCCTCTTCTTAAACCTAGGAACCTTCTGGACACTAAGGTTTCCTTAGTCATAAGACACTTCTAGAGATTAGGTGAACACTTGAACTAACCTAGAGAGTTAGAAGGGTTAAACATAGGATTATGCCATGCCTTAGGGACTTAGAAAATCACCTAAAGCTAAACCCCATGTACACCTTAAATTCAATTCAAATCCAACTTTCCACCCAAACCTCAAACTCAATTTCAAATCCCAATCCAAGTCCAAACTCAATTCCAAATGATTGAAACCCAAGATCAAATCCAAACTTGAAATCCTTCCCAAGCCTTTTAATCAACCTTCATGAACTTTGCAAAATTTCCATCCAATTCAATCCAAACTCAATTGATTTCTTTACAAATCTATTATACCTTTAATTATCTTCTCAAATATAAATGAAATATAATTTCAAATAGCCAAAACAAATCCAAAATCAAATGAAAACTTAATTTAAACCCTTTAATCCATTTCCTTGAACATGGACAAAACCCATCTAAATCAAGCCAAAATCAATAGATTTTTTCATGAATCAATCATTCCTTCAATCATCTATTCAAATATAAATAAAACCTATAATCATCTAATCAAACCCAACCTAACCTATTTTACTTAAAATATTCAAATGAACTAAAACTCATTTAAATCCAAACCAATTACAATTGAATTAATATATCAATCTCAAATCTATATATAAACTCAACTAAACCAAACTCTACCCAAAATCAAGCCAACTAAATCTAATTGGTTCACTAGACCCAAAGTGGCCAATTTGACCTACATGAACCAAAGTCCAATTCAATCCAAATTAGTGTTAATTAAGCCAATCCAAACTTGATGTCATGAATTTTGTTCACCCTAGGATGATCAATTGATATAAATTGGGTCAAACCAATTCAACCTAGCCCATTGACTAAGTTAACCCTTTAGCTTATATGAACCCAAACTAGCCAAATTAAAACCTAAGACAAATCCATTAAAACCAATGATTCAAATCAACCCAAAATCAACATTTAAACATGACTTGACCTTCAATTGAGCCAAACTTATCCCAATTAGCCATCTTGACCCAAGTTGACCCAAATTAACATAAAGGGTTAAATTAGACTAAACCCAAATTAAATCAAAATTTTCATATTAACTTAACCTAACCCTTCGTTTGACCCAATTTGACCAATTGGTCAACCTAACCCATTTTGTTCCAATTTAACCCAAATGGGTTAAATTGATCCAAACATAATCAAATGAAATCCAAATGAAATGAAATTTAGTCCAACTCACTTTTGGCTCATTTGAAATCTGTCTAAATCAAATTCAATGCCAAATGACCAATCAACCCCTAAGGGTATCATATAAGACAAAAAAACCTATGTAATGGTCATTTCTCTTCCTTGGCCACTTGGTACTCATCCATTAGTCCACCTAGGCTCCAAGGACACTGTCCAACCTGACCCAAGAGATGGTTGGGTCAGCCATGACTCATAGAGAGGTGAAATCACCTCCCCTCCCCAATTAGAACACTTGACTTGAAGGGTCTCCACTTCCCTTTGCTAGGACATCCACTTGGCCTTCATAGCAGCCACCTCCTATGCCTTGGACAACCAAATTAAGTTACTTAAGGAGAATCCCAACCACCCTAAGCCAGGGACACCCACTTGGAACCAAAAATCACCATGAATGAGGTGATTTTTGGCCATTATAAGAAGATAGAAAATAGAAATGCAACACACTCATTTCACTCTCCTAGAGCTCCCAAACCAACCAGCAACCATTCTCACTTGGTTTTTGAGGAAAATCCATCAAAACCAAGTGGATTTCTATGAGGAAGCGATGACCACTGGTGGATGTATTATTTCAAAGTGAAGCAAGAGCCTGAACCCATTCCAAAGCTTCTTCTTGTCCTCAGGAGTGCACTTGGATCATCACCACCATCAAAAATCATCCTCAGTGAGGTAATTTTCAAGAACCACAGTAGGCCTTAGGTTCTTTTATTTGTGATAGTTTTTGCTCAATCTTAGGAATTTCCTGGTGTCACTATCGACAAAAAGTTAGAATCATCAGATCTAATTAAAGAAATTTTGGGCACCATAAAAGAGTTGGTAGACATCAATTCTACCTCTCTTTTAGAATATATCATAGAAATTATGTAGCGTGAGTCCTACCACTTTGATCAACACCATGGGAAGAAGCAAACCAGTCATTGGAAATAATCTAATTCTAAATCCTTCTTAAGATACACCTCACAATCTAAAATAAGGGCATCAAACTATTCTGAAGGTTAATCATTATGTCTTAAACTATTTTATATTGGCTTAATGAGCCTTATGTTCAATTCGATCAATTTTGATGATAACAAACAAATGCTTGGATCTTCTAATGTATGTTTTATGTGTTTCAGATATATTAATTACTAATTACATATCCAATACATCTCATAATATATTTGAGGAAATTGCAAGAATAGAAGAATGAAAGATAGATCAAAATGGATAAAGTGAAGCTCAAGATACAATATTTTAGGTTATATGCATTTATAACTATCTTAGAAATTCATTAGAGTTCATTGGCATGAATCAATTTGCTCACATTTTAACATATTATTTTTATTTATTTTAAATAATGATAAAAAGGTTAATTTATATAAATCTCTATCTAATTAACATTCACTTATATGTTTCATACATAGCATTTGAATTGTTAAAATAATAAATGATAATAAATTTTGATTATTAATTGTAATTAGTTTATACACTATATTTAATTTTAAGGTTATATGATAAATAACATATGTATGATTATATATAAATTATATCATAATATTTAAATATCATACTTCAAAATGAACAAAAATATGTGGAAATTTATATTTTAGCCAAAGTCATTGTATATTCAAGGAATTTATATCTGATTTCATCCCTAACGGATGCCTTGGGATTTTTTTCTTTAATTTGATAGGTTACATGACCCATGTTTGATTAAAATTGAATTTGTTATGACTTTTCAAACATTATCTAATTTTAATAACGAATGCATGCTGCATGCTTTGAATATATTAAGAGCCATATTTGATTATTTTTGACTTCCCCATGTGAATAGTTGAATTTTGGCTGTTTGAATTTAATATTTATTTATTATAATTTATATTTTTATTGAATATTAAAGTATTATATGATAAAATGATGTTAGAATAATATATTTTTTTAAATAATTCAAAATAACCTTCTTGCTTATAAATAGCCCTCATTCTCTTTATGAAAGCATTCCTCATTCAAATTCAAAATTCCTCCAAAAAAGCTAAGAGAAAATTTCTTAGATTTTCCTTCTAACGGTTCTTCAAATATTGCAAGATCAAATCCTTGGTTTGGAAGCGTCAATATCATCAACAAAGCATGCTTTCTCAAATTACTTGAGTTTTTTTCTTGATCTTAACCCACTTTTAGTTGTTCATACTATGTTCACCATCTATTTATTCTTTCCAATTTACATTTTTTGGTGGATTAGTCTTTAGACATCAAAGTCTAAGTTTTTCACATCAAAGTTTCTTCAATCATTTTTTTTGTGAAAAACTCTTGTGATAGTTTGTAGGATTTATTTCAACTTGTTGAAATTTTTATATTCCTACAAATTTCTTTTGGTTTCTTGAAATATTTTATCATTAGTCTTATTTGAAAGATCATTTATTCTTAGATCTAATTTAGAAGTATATCTTAAGCATTTCAAATTAATTTATTATGCTAAAATTATTTTCATAATTCCTAGATCTCTCTTTTTAATTAAAAGCTTACTAGTTTACTTAAATCTATCATATACTAATTTTATTAAACTATTTTGTGATTAGTTGCATTAATTAAAAGCTTCATTTTGGTTAAAATAAAATAAATTATTGGTGGAATTTTAGAGTATATGCTAGATCTATTATAAATTAAGTTTCTTTATCAAAATAAAAATTTATAAAATTTAAATTATTTTATTTGCCACTTATCATTTTATTTCAACTAATATCCTTTATTTTAAAAAATTTATCTTGCTGAAATTTAGTAAAGCTTGTTGTTTTCATTGTTTAATAATTAAGAAAAAGGAAGTTTAGTAAAAAGTTAATCTTTCTTACACAGTTATACACATACTAGTTATAGTTTCTCTTAAGCTTAAAATTATTCCTTGATGAAATTTAATTTATTATTCAATAGACTATTATGAATCTATTTTGAAATAATTTTTATATTAATCTACAAATTGTAATAACATAAACATCTTAGTATGATCACTTTAATATATTTATTTAATATTTCTTATCAAAATTAAGTAAGCATTCTATCTTGCCAAATTAGTAAGTTATAAAGTGTCATTTATAAGTTGTGAGATCACTTTTTGAATTGGATAGCTTGGTATATCTGTGAGAGATATTTTTTATCAAAATTTATTATTATTTTTTTTTTGTGCTGTAAAATTTATACTGGGGTTTTACTCGCCCATTTGTAGGAGAGTACATATTGTTGTAAGGGTTGTACTCACCTGTTCTAGGAGAGTACTATTTGAATGCTATTTTGCATTTAGTGGATTCCTAGCTAGGGGTGGCTAGGTGTGGACGTAGGCCAGTTTTGGGCTTTGGTCAAACCACGTAAAAATTGTGTGTCTATTATCTCTCTTAACTTTAATGTACTTTTATTTTTGTTGCATTAAGAATTGTATCTTGTCATTATAAAATCAAAAATTAATTTTCTACTAAAACTTAAAATTTTAGATTTACTTTTAAAATTTTTAATATCACCCAATTCACCCCCCTCTTAAGTGTTATCGTGACTCACAATTGGTATCAGAGCCTAGGCTCTTTTATTGGCTTAACATCCAAGAGTATATCTTTTTACTATGGCACAAGGTTTCTTAAAGGGTTCACTACCAGAGGAACAATCCACTCATAGACCTCCACATTTAGATAGTGTACCATTTGATTATTGGAAAAATAGAATTAGTACATTTTTAAGAGGTCAAGATGCATGCATGTGGTATATGTTGACACATCAATATCTTGCACCCATAATAGAAGTAAATGACATTAAAGTAGAAAAACCTTTTGAGAAATGGACTGTAACTGAAAGAGAACTTGATGAATTAAAAGCTAGGGCTTGTAATACTTTACATTGTGCTTTATTACTTGATGATTACATGAAAATTTCTATGTTAAGTACAATAAAAGAAATTTGGGATAAACTCATTATAACTTATGAAGGAACTAGTGAAGTTAGAGATGCTCTCATAAATAGACTTGTTCATTAATATGAGTTATTTCATATGTCTCTATCTAAATCTATTTCTGATATGTATACTAGATTCTTGAAAATAATTAACACATTGAATTCTCTTGGAAAAACATATAGGAATCAAGACTTAGTCTATAAGATTTTTAGATGTCTTCCAAAAGAATGGGAACCTAAAGTAACAGCTATTAGTGAAGCTAAGGATTTATCTACTTATCAACTTGATCAATTTTTAGGTTCTTTGATAGCACATGAATAGGTTATTGCTCAAAAGGATAAGATGGATAACTCAGTAAAAAGGGAGAAGGAGAAAGGAAAAGTAATTGCATTACAAGTTAATGATAGTGATGAGCATAACACCTCAAGCCCAAATGGTGATAGTGATGAGGTGGTCATGCTATCCAAAAGGTTTAGGAACTTGCTAAGCAAGAAGAATCAAAGGTATACAAATATCTAAAAATTATAAATTTCAAAGTAAGAAATTTCTTGTCGGTGAAGGGATCATTTGCTACCATTGTAAAAAGCCTGGACACATAAGAGGTGATTGTCCAGAACTTGTCGAATCAAAGAAGAAAGAGATTGATGTGGAAAGAAGAAAAAATATGAAGGAGAAAAAGTACCATAAGAAGAAGAAGAAGGCTTTATGGGCAATTCCAAATTCAAATGAATCAAGTACTTGCTCATCCGATGAAGAGGTCAACATATGTCTTATAGCAAATAAAGAATCTGACTTAGATTCTCATGAGGTTTGTAATGATATATTTTATGATGAATTAGATGATGCTTTTAATGATTTAGTTATTGAATATAAAAAATTAAAAAAAAAATACAAAACTTTAGAAAAAGAACATAAAAATTTAGATATGCATTTTTGTGATTTAAAAAATGAGTGTGATATTTTAAAAAGTAAAAATAATTCTTTGTTAAATTGTTCCTTACTTGTATGTAAACTTGAAAGATAGAATATCTTGTTAAAAGTAAGATTTGAATTATGTTTGAAATCACAAGTTCATTATAATTCTTCATAAAGTAAAATAATTAATAAAAATTATTTGCATCATACACATACCACTCATATACCTTATAATTATCATGCTAAGCCATATGCAAACACTAATGTTTGGTGCAACTTTTGTGATAGAAAAAGGCAGATTTTATTTGATTGATATGCATGTAAATTACAAAACACTAAGTAATCATCTTATGTATGGATACCAAAAGGTACAAGCACTACACAAACCAAACATGCTAGATATCTTGCTTCAAATTTTGAATGTGGACCCAAACATGTTTGGGTTCCAAAAGTTAACATGTGATTTTCTTTTGGAGGAATTCCTTCAAACAAAAATTAAAGAAGGCATGTGGTACTTGGACAATGGATGTTCATGACATATGACATGAGTTAAAGATAAATTCACAACTTTAGAATCAAGTGATGGAGGATTTGTTACATATGGAGATAAAGCAAAGGAAAAGATCATTGGAATTGGTTCTATTTGTAAGAATTCTATCACTTCAGATAAAGTTTTCATAGTAGAAGGATTAAAACATAATTTAATTTCTATTAGTCAATTATGTGATAAAGGTTTGAATGTAGTATTTCATGCATCATATTGTATTATAAAAAATAATGAAAATATTTTGTTAGTAGGACAAAGACATAAAATATTTATGTCATTGATTTAGATAGCTTTCATGATGTGGATTTGAATTTACTTTGTTTTAAATGCACTCATGATGATATATGGTAATGGCATATGAGACTATATCATATTAACATGGACACACTCAATAAAATTGCTAAACTTGATTTAGTAGTTGGATTGCCTAAATTAAATTTTCATTCAAACTATGTTTGTAATGCATGTATTCAGGGTAAGCATTCTAGAAGCTCATTTAAAAGTAAAAATATTATTTCTACTTCTCGACCTCTAAAATTATTACACATGGATTTATTTGTTCTAATTAGCACCACTAACTTAGGTGGAAAAAATTAGGGTTTTGTGATTGTTGATGATATGTCTAGATGGACTTGGGTTTTGTTTGAAATTTACAAGGATGATGTTTTTTGTGAGTTTAGAAAGTTTTCTAAATATATTCAAGGATAACAAGGCCTTTTGATTAATAGGGTTCAAACCCGATCATGGTGGCAAAATTGAAAATAAATTATTTGAGGATTATTGTGATGAACATGGGATTAGACATAATTTTTCCGCTCCTAGAACTCCCCAACAAAATGGAGTAGTAGAGAGAAAAAAATAGAAAATTAATTGAATTAAGTAGATCTATGCTTGATGAGTATAAATTGCCCACTAAGCTAAAATAATGAGTGCACCGTCACCTTCTATAAAGACATAGAGGAGTGTTTGATTAGAAATTAAACTGATTCTTCCTTGCTCAATTAGTGGCAACCTCCTCAAGTCATACTTAACATAGAATATCCTATGGAAAGGAAATACAAGCAATCCCCTCTAGAGAACAGAATATAAACAAAGTCTCAAAAAAAGGAGAGAAAGAAAAAAAATGAAACAAAAAGAAATAAGAAAGAAAAGAAAAAATGAAAAAAAAATGAATGGAGAAAAAAGAAAAAGAGAAAGAAAAAAAGAAATAGAAAAAGTAAAGCACCCATAATACACATTGATTTGGAATTCAAAGGATAAATAATGTGTATGAGGTGTAAATTAAAAAAATGGAGAGAAAAAAAAAAAGAATATACGAAATAAATCTTGAGTCTACTTTTGACAAGTCTTTGGAGTAGATAATAGTAAAATAAAAAGTTCTAAAAAGGATAATTCATGAATGATATGACTAGAAACTTAGTAGGTATGCGAACACTTTGACTTCAATTCTACTATCTCATGATATTATTATAGGATTGGAAGTTAAGAGTTGCTCCTAACCTTTAACAATATATATATATATATATATAACGAGATATCAAATTTCCACTTCATCTCTTTCTTCAAGCTTGAAAGAGGATTCAACAGTTGTAGATAAACCTTCAAATCAAGTAATAAAATCATCTTTTTCCTTGTCTACCACCTTTTCTTATATAATTTTGTAGACTTTGAAGTAGAGGATACACTCACTAAAGTTGAGAAGAAAGTTACATCATCAACCAATGAGTTTTAGGAGATTAACCTCAGAACATAAAGGTAGTCCACCCACCCTCCCAACATCCATATATGATAAGTCAAAAAGAAAATGTCAATGACTTCGTTAGGTTACTTTCGTAGTTTAAAGACTGCTTTACCTAAGACCATAATGAAGTGCCCAATACATCTCTATGGTAGCAGTCTACAAACTTTGTAAACTTTTTATGCGAACATTTTCACCAAGAAGATGATCAAAGTTTGAAGTCAACCTTATTGAAGAAGAAAGATGCTTTCATGATTACCCAACATTACGCTCAGTCAAAAGGAAGGATGCCTTGAAGATGAATCCACATTACCTATTTCAAATTTGATAGCAGACATAGCTTCTTTACATGCAGTCTTCTCATTCAAGGATGGGTCGAATGATGCTAGAGGATGAGATGTCATTTTCACATATAATTTCCATTAGAATTTATCGCTATAAGGTCATGCCTTTCATTGGTCACTAGTGTTAAAGAAAAAAGAAGAACATCTTTACGATCTGAGTAGTTATCTTAGATTGGTTATGATACTATAGCCTGAAGTTGAATCTCTTCAAGTATACAATTAGGAAGACTTTAGGGGGAGTTTCTAAGGCTTATAGTAAAGCATCATGGGATAACAAGGATTGATCTAAAAGAGATTAAAGTGATATTAAAGATGTAACCTCCAAGATTCTACTTAATCAGAGAGAGACTTCAATTAACGTTGAATATAAATGGTTTAAACTCTTTCAAAGTTAGTCTATCTCAAAAATTTTTAAATCAAGATTTTACTTCTGATCATTGAAAGGCTTACCTTGGTGCTTTGAAAGATGAAAAGTAGTTTAAACCAGTATGATAAGGGAGTGCCCGATGCTTCCAATCAATCAGCTCTATTTAAAGAAATACTATCTTTGAAATAATGTTTGAAAATAATTATCCTCAATAAAAATCCTATCTTTCCATTCATCAAATTCCTTTTTCATTGCAAGCATTATTTTCATGTTTACAAATCGACCATGACGTGTTTAGGATAGGTGTAAGAGAACTCAAGCAGCATCTTATCCTTCATCAACACAAACACAAACTACATATAATTCCTTGGTGCTATTAGGATAGATACAAGAGAACTCAATAGGCATCCTATTTTGAATAGTACAACTAAGTTAGGTGTAAGAGAACCCGAGTGGAATCCTATCGAGTCACATTACCCCTGTGCCACCATTTCATCCACTCTTTGATGTGTTTAGGGTAGGTGTAAGGAAACCAAGCATCTTATCCTTCATCAAGACAACACAAATACAAACTACACAAAAACTCATGAACAAATATACATCTTTTCTCTTGGGCTACTCTGATGTGGGATAATGCCCCCCCTCCCCACCTCCCCCCTTGGCCCTCACTCATTAGCTGTTCTAGGTCGGGCTCACATGTTACCCTGCTAGTGTGTCACCCTAGTGGTCCCTCATTCAGGAGGGTGTAAGTTTGGTACACTTTCCTTCCTAACTTGACTGTTGCACACCGATGAGGGCCTTGTCTGCATGGTAGGCCTTACTGCATTGTCGATAAGCTACCCTCATGTTGGCTTCATTTAAGAGGATGTAAGTCTGCTACACCTTCTTAAACTAGCCATCATTTATTGACTTAGTTGAGTATATCTGATAAACATATATACATATCTTTTGTCTCGGGTTACTTTGATGAGGGATAACGCCCCCTTCGGCACTCACTCATTAGTTATTCTAGGTCGGGCTGACGTGCTACCCCTCTAGTGCGTTACCCTAGTGATCCCTTATTTAGGAGGATGTAAGCATTCTACGCTTTCCTTCCTGACTTGACCATTGGACTCCTACGAGCACCTTATTAGCATGGTAGGCCTTATGATGAGATCGGTAAGCTACCTTCATGTTTTCTTCATTCAAGAGGATATAAGTCAACTATACGCTTTCTACTTGGACTAGCCATCATGAAATAACTTGGTCGAGTAGAGGATTAGGTTATATGTCCCCAAGCAACACCTTTCCTTCTAACTACTTCAAGTCTTGGTCCAGTCCTTCTTTATGACTCCCTACTTAGTAGTGACCCTTAGGTCGAGTTCAACTTATTGTGCCAAAAATAGGCCACCCCAACTGTTGTTCCTCACTTCAGAAGATGTAAGTCTGCTACACTTTCTTTGTAAATACAGCCGTTGCATACCGACGAACAACCCTAGGTTGGATTGCACCTACCAAGCCAATGATAGACTATCCTGACTATTAGTTTCACTTTAGGGAGATATAAGTCTACATGCCTTCTTTCTAGACTGACTATCGCACACTGATGGGCACCTTAGGTTGGTTGGTGTTCACTATGCTGACAGCGACCCACCTGATTGATACACCACTCATGGTAGATGTAAGTCTACTATGCTTTCTCTTTGAGTTGGCCACTGTACATCTACAGGCTTTCTTATTTACAAGGTCCAAGATAATACCCATAGTGGCACCTCCCCTGTAGGCACTCCATTTGGATCAAGTCCTTTGCGACCCCATTTAGACATTGCTCGAGTTACTACTAGATTGGACAACCCCCTTTCCCAGTAACTGACACAGTGGTTGGAGATTCTGTTCTGCAGATGCATAGATTCTCCCTTGGTCTAATAAATCTGAGATAGGTCTAGGCTGACATAGCCCTTCTTTAGTGTGGTCCCTCGCACACCAATAGGGTCCACAATAAGAAACAAATAATATATATATATATTCTTATGGATTATAAATTAATGCCCCCACCGACACATTTCCAAAGAAGGCATCATATCTTTATCGTAGTGTCAGCAAAACTACTTATAGGAATCACCTGACTACTCTTGAGTTAAGATAAGTCCCCCACAACATTCTCTCAATAGTCTCCCTTAGGTCGGGTTCAATCTTTTTTGCACTAACAGGTTACCCCGATGGTCATCCTTGTTTTAGAAGATATAAGTCTGCTATGCATTCTTTCCAGCACAACCGTTGCACATCGACGGGCAGTCCTAGGTCAGTTTTGATTTATTGTGCATCCAATAGGTCACCCCAATGGTTGCTCCTTACTTTGGAGATGAAATTCTGCTACACTTTCTCCAGCATAGCCGTTGCACACCGAAATGCACCCCTTAAGTTGGATAGTCCTACCCTTCGACTGGTAGACTACTCCTTTAGATCTATAAATCTGAGATAGGCCAAAGCCGACATAACCCCTTCTCAGTGTGGTCCATCACACATCGACGAGATCCATCAAATAAAATTAAAATAAATGAAAATAAATTGAATCAAATTAAAACAAATCAATGAACTTAATCTTAACTACTTTTGAGTTGACTTAAGTCTTGTAATGACATTCACTCAGTAGTCACCCCTAGGTTGAGTTTGATTTATTGTGGATCCAAAAGATCACCCTAGCAATTGTTCCCTTCTTTGAAAGATGTAAGTCCACTACACTTTCTTCCTAAGTACAGTCCTTGTACACCAAAAGGCAACCCCTTAGGTCAGATAGTCCTACCTTGTCGTTGGTAGACTATCCCTTTGGATTTGTAAATCTTAGATAGTTCAAGGCGAATATAGCCCCTTCTCAGTGGTTCCATCACACACCAATAGGGTCCATAATAAACTAAATTTGAATCCAACCTTCCTAGTGAAATCAAATTAAAATATATCGAATAAACCAAACTTTTGCCCAATGAGGCGCAAATCAAATTATTCTTCTGTGTGGAGCTATAAGAAATACCATCAAACTCTTATCCCCAACGGATAGCCCGAACCTGCTTCCCTAGTGGAAGGTTCACATTCCCATTCCCTAGTAGATTATAGATTCTTATCCCCAATGAATACATACCCAAACAAATCATATTCATAATTAAACTCAAATCCATATCCCTAAATAGCTTGAACCTACTTCCCTAGTGGAATATTCACATACTCAATCCACTGTGGATTACTGCTGGCCCTCTTATGCCCTTGGCATAAAGAGAGCTACTTTGCACTAAGATCAAGATTTTATGTACCTTTTGAGTTTTGGTATAGAACATTTTTGTAAGTGTTTGCAGTCTTTTGGACATTGTTAATCATCTCGGTCAATGCCAATATGTGCAGTGTGCCTTCTTAGTTACACCACACCTATTGGGGGGTCCTTTTGCTAACCAAACTTTTGGAGTGAGTTCTTGACCTTCATTTTTTGGAAGTAGAAACCTTTTAGACACTAAGGTTTCCTTAGTCATAAGACACTTCTAGAGATTAGGTGAACACTTAACCTAAGCCTAGAAACTTAAAAGGGTTAATCATATGATTAGGCCATGCCTTAGAGACTTAGGAAAATCACCTGCCCTATAGCCTAAACCCAATCCATGTACAGTTCTTAAATTCAATTCAAATTCAAATTTCCAACCAAACCTCAAACTTAATTTTAAATCCAAATCCAAATCTAAACTCAATTCCAAATGATTGAAACCCAAGATCAAATCGAAACTTGAAATCCTCCCCAAGCCCTTTAATCAACATTCATGAACTTAGCCAAATTTTAATCCAATTCAATCCAAACTCAATTGACTTTCTTATAAATTAATTATACCTTCAATTATCTTCTCAAATATAAATGAAATATAAATTCAAATAGCAAAAAACCAAATCCAAAATCAAAAAACCCAATTTAAACTATTTAAGCCATTTCTTTGAACTTGGGAAAATCATCTAAGCCAAAATCAATGGATTTTTCCTTGAATCAATCATTCCTTCAATCATCTATCCAAATATAAATGAAACATATAATTATCTAGTCAAACCAAAATTAACCCAAGTCAAACCTAACCTAGACCATTTGACTTGAAATATTCAAATGAACCAAAACTCATTTGAATGGAAACCAATTGCAAGTGAATTTATATTTTAATCTCAAATCTATATATAAACTCAACTATATCAAACTCAACCCAAAATCAAACCAACTAAATCCATTCGGTTCACTTGACCCAAAGTGGCCAATTTGACCTACATGAACCAAAATCCAATTCAATCCAAATCAAAGTGAATTATACCAATCCAAACTTCATGTCATGATTGTTGATCACCCAATAATGACCAATTGATATAAATTAGGTCAAACCAAGTCAACCTAGCCTATTGACCAAGTCAACCCTTTAGCCTATATGAACCCAAACTAGCTAAATTTTAATCTAAGCCAAATCCATTGAAACCAATGATTCAAATCAACCCAAAATCTAGATTTAAACATGACTTGACCTTCAATTGAGCCAAACTTAGCCTAATTGGCACTCTCTACCCAAGTTGACCCAAATTGACATAAAGGGTCAAATTAGAATAAACCCAGATTAAATCCAAATTAAATCAAACCAAAGCTTGCAATCCTCTCCAAATAGTCATATGAACTTGACCTAACCCTTGGTTTGAGCCCAATTTGACCAATTGGTCAACCTAACCCGTTTTCACCTAATTTGACCCAAATGGGTCAAATTGAGCCAAACCTAACCAATTAAACTCCAAATGACATGAAATTTGGTCCAACTCACTTTTGACTCATTTCAAATCTGCCTAAATTAAATTTAATGCCAAATGACCACTCTTCACTTGGGCTATGGGTATTTCATAAGATAAAACACCCATGTAAATGGTCATTTCTCTTCCTTGGCCACTTGACACTCATCCATTGGTCCACCCAGGCTCCAAGAACACTATCCAACTTGACCCAAGAGGTGGTTGGGCCAGCCATGACTTATGGGGAAGTGAAATCACCTCCCCTCCCCCACTGGAACACATGGAATGAAGGACCTCCACTTCCTTTTCCTAGGATACCCACTTGTCCTTCATAACAGCCACCTCCCACGCCTTGGCCAACCAAATTAAGCCACCTATGGAGAATCCCAACCACCCCAAGCCAAGGACACCGACTTGGAGCCAAAAATCACCATGAATGAGGTGATTTTTGGCCATTGCAAGGTGACAGAAAGTAGTGAGACAAAAACTCTTCCTCACACACTCATTTTACTCTCCTAGAGCTCCCAAAACCAACCAACAACCATTCCCTCTATATTTATGAAGAAAATCCATCAAAATCAAGTGGATTCTGGTGAGAAAGCAGTAACCATTGGTAGATACATTATTCTGTAGTGAAGTAAGAGCCCAAACCCATTCCAAAGCTTCTTCTTGCACTTAGGAGCGTGCTTGGATCATCACTGCCATTGAAAGTCATCCTCGGTGAGATAATTTTCAAGAACTGTAGAAAGCCATAGATTCTTTTATTTATGATAGTTTTTGCTCAATTTTAGGAATTTCCTTTAGATTATCCTTACATTTTTTTACCTCATCCCCATGCATTTGGAGTGATTTTTGATGAAGATCGCTAGAAAATTAAGCCTAAAATGAAGTTTTTCATTCATTTTTTTACAAGAATCACAAAAGCCATGCCTAGAATTATGTTCTATCCACCTCTTCTATCGGATCACCCTCCAGGCATCTGATCTCCCATTCAGAGAGGTTGATGGCTCAGATCGTGTAGATCATGTGGCTTTGATCGGCAGATCACGCGGCTCTGATCACATGGATCACGCATATCAATTTGGACAGTTTAATCCACAATCTGATAATCAGATTCTATCCATGCGTCCTTGTCTACATTCCCGCTCATCTACTGATGCGACACCATGTCAGCCAGTTGTGCAGTGCCACGTGGTGCCGTGCTTGTGTTGACTAGGTTAAGTAAGAAATTAGGTATTTTTCTTCTTTTTAAAAATTAATTAAAAACACCTGACATTTTTAAAATTCATAGAAAATAAAATATTTAACTAAAAATTACAAATAAATGCTCGTTGGATTTATCATTCACAAGGGAAACCAATGAATCCAAAAGCGCTAAATTTCACTGAATATTTTGAGCCTAATTTAAGTTTTAGGTTAAATCAAACTTCATTAATTAAACTAAAAGGATAAATCAGATTGATTTAAAATATTCAGAGATTAAGAATGAGCTTATAATCTACCTACCATAAAAATTTCAAGTCAAAAGGATTTCTAGATTGGGAGATATTTCATTCTAAAGTTTAAATAGCTAAAATAATTTAATGGACTTTATAAAAATCATGGAAAATCATTTAAATAAGCTAAAACTTTGGAAAATTATAACAAGTCATAGAAAAATCATGAAATAAATGTTTATTTTGAAGGTATTTTAGAGGAGATTCAATTAAAATTGATCTCAGTTAAATTAGAAAAAGACTAAAGTCTTGGAGTGGCTGTCATCTAACTCTTACTATGATTTTAAAACCATGTAGTCTGGTCTTATGAATTGCAAGATAGATATGGTAGTTTTTTAATTAGAAAAAGACTAAAGTCCTAAACACACTCCCTAAAAGACTAGAGCATGAGGGGCATGAACATATAACTTAATCTATAGCTGAAAAATATTTTCAAATTTTATTTCATTTTAGGAACAACATTTTAACAGAGACTTTAGGATTTCTTATGCCGAAATGCATGATGAAATAAGTTATGGGTCAAGTCAGTTAGAAGAAGGTGTTCTCCACCATAAGGGATGCCCTCAGAAGTTAAGCATTCCTTTACCGTGCAAGGATGGAGATCCTTCATGTTCAAGAGAGACAGAATATTCATGCATGATGTGAAACATATAACCATATTCAGATATGAGTTGTTTAAAATTTAGTTATGAGTGATTAGCTAGGTAGAAAAGTTATTTTTATCCTAAGAGCTTAATCATATCCAAGCCACACCTTAAAGCATCAATCATTTAAGAAATAATGAGAAGCGTGTCATACTAATGCATAATTTAAACATAACATCAAAGAATTATACAAACTATCATAAAAGAATTAATGGTTGATGGAGTCAGGTACTGCCGTACAACCTGAAGAGAAAAAAGATGGGTAGTCGAGCTCTACCCTTATACAACCTAGAATATGAAAGAATAATTATAATTGTATTAAATGCTATGGGGGTCTTCTTTCTTCATATCTCCATTTTTGATTTGGTTCCCTCTTTGGTTTGGATGGTGCTTGCTTCAAAGGCATCAAAAGGCACCCCTGGACAAAGCCTTCTGGCCACTGCTCATTCTAATCCCCCAGAGCACTAATCCTAATTCCAATTGCAAAAATTACATTTATATAGGAAAAGTAAACCTAACTACACATACAAAATAGAGGTTAGCTAAATATAAATATAATCCTAAGTAGTTATATTTATAATTTGGACTTAGCACTTTACACATGGGTAACTAAGCCCACCTATCCTAACTTGGTCTATGCTTTAGGATTTAAGAAACCTACAAAGGGAGCATTTATATTTATTTTTAAGCATCCCTTAAGCACAATCCCTTGCAAAAAACATGATTAGGCTAATATTAGCCTATAATCCATTCTACGAAGCATACACTCTAACATCTAATCTAAAATAATATATCATAAAATAAAACATACATCACCATCCTAACTTAAAGCTAAAGTGGTGACTTATTTCTAATGTGTGTATTAAGGATTGTGTGTAAGTTATTGATTAGTGTATTATCTATGTGTAGAAGGATTCAATTTAACATGAAATGTTGATTTCACTTGAAGTAGTTTAATTGATTTGAGAATTTTAATTTGTGTTTTCTTTTGTTCCATTTGATTACACTTAGCAACTAAGTGTATAAAGAGATGAAAAGAGGATTGCCCTCTTTCATCCCTACTTTAAGACACTTTCTAAAGTATATTAATTTGATTTAGTTCTTTTTAGTGAATGGCTTATTGAATGATTTAATTAATCCTAAGTTTAGGTTCACTTTAAATAATCCTATTCAAAATGAAAGGCATCTTAAGATTAGTTTAATTAAATTACTACCACATTAAATATATTAAATCATTCCTATCCATCACATGAAACATGCATATGATTTAATCCTAAGTGTATCTGTATATGCAACATATTTTTGTACACTTAAATGATGAATGTATGTGTATGTTTTGAATTTATATTTTATTTGATTGAATTATAATAACATATTAATTTAAAACTTTACCCAAATTCTTATATAAAAAAAAAATAAGAATGAAATCAAATAGGCATGTGTTGTTGTTAAACAAGGGAGGTGAGGTTATCAAATGACCTCCTTTGAGCTAGCTAAAGCCTTGTATTCCCAGGATGCCTAGACTATATACCCATTTTTATTCAAACATATGTAAATTTGTATACATGAACATAGGAAGTAAGCTCCAAATCATATGGCTAATTAATTCAACCACTTAGTCAATTATAAATGAATGGAATTTTAATGTAAAATCGGGTTTTCATTCACTAATCACATACACATACACATGTGCAAAGACATATGCTAGTATATGTCATTGTTAAACGTGGGTGGTAATCAAATGACCTCCTTGGGGCTAATTAAAGCCTTATATTCGAGATGCGACTATATACTTTGTTCGGAAACATATGCATGTATACATAAATGAGGGAAAGAAAACCATGCAAATATTGTATATATTTTTTTGATTGAACCATTAATATGTATGA
This sequence comes from Cymbidium sinense, assembly GCA_021442155.1. Classification (NCBI taxonomy): domain Eukaryota; kingdom Viridiplantae; phylum Streptophyta; class Magnoliopsida; order Asparagales; family Orchidaceae; genus Cymbidium; species Cymbidium sinense. The sequence goes on along the minus strand of CM038214.1, from coordinate 263,015,826 downwards.
ATTAAAGCTCTATCCAAATTCTAATGTTCAAATACATAAGAAATGAAATGAAATGGGTACGTGTCGATGTTAAATCAGGGAAGTGAGGTAATCAAATGACCTCCTTGGGGCTAGCTAAAGCCTCATGTTCCTGAGATGTCCAGACTATATACCCATTACCATTCAATCTTATATAAATCAACACATGAATAGAGGAAAGAGAAGTCAACATTCATACACTTATGCTATAAGCACATGCATTTCTTATGTATTTATAACTGGCATCATAACACATATTATTATTCATTTATAAGCTTTTGAAAAATACATTTGGATTTAATTGTGATAATATCCATTCATATATTAAATTAAATCAACACATGCAAGCTTACATAAAGGAAATCCTTTTTAATTTACTTGATTTTAAAAAGATGGATGCATGAATTCATATGACATACCAAATTTAACATGATTTGAAAGAGGACAATCAAATATAAGCATGTGATTTATTCAACCAAACTAATTCTTAAGGACAATTAGATCAAATAAGATTATTTAAAGCGAACCAAATCTTTTTAATTAATTAAATTTTGGATTTGATTTGATTTAAAGAGGAGAAGAGAAATCCTCACATGATGTTTTAAACCCATTCCCACATTTTTGATTTGATTTAATTTAAGGAAATGTAGTTAAGTTGATTTTTTGGGCTAATTAGGTTGAAACCTTAATTAGATGAATTAATTACCCTTACTTATGTCACCTTAAAGTAATTAACTAAATAATTATGGCCAACCTGATATGGATGAAAAATAAATTTACAATGATCCCAGGAAATAAAAGGGGCCTAATGCAATTGGCTAATGATTAATAGTTAATTAGATTAAGGGACTTAATTAATTACTCTTATGGTTTTCCCACACATGTGGACTAACCATAAATTTATTGAACTCCTTCTTATTAAACACCAAAAGATCTACCCCATGATTTAATTAATTAAAGTCTAATGTGATTATGACTTTAATTTGATTAATTGATTTAATTAATTAGTTAAATCTTAATTAATTTCATTTTAAAAGGGTGAAATGAACTAAGGGAAAGGGGTCCCAACCCTATTCCGTAGTTCACTTACTGTTTAACCATGATTAACAAACTTAATTAGCCAATTTATTACTATTCATGGAATAAATTAATCATTAATTAACTTAAAATAGTAGTTAAGGTTTAATTAGTCAATTTTCCTAATTAAGTAAGCAATAAATCCCTACCAAATCATGGGAGGCAGAGGTCATCCAATTAAATTAACCCACAAAATTTGAGATTAAACTAACATAAACTAAAAATATATAAATAAAAACCTAAACTAAATTAAAAAATAAAATAAATTTAAGAATAAAAAACTTAAATAAAATAAAATCTAAACATCAAATAAAAATAAAATAAACCTAAAATAAAATAAAATAAGAAATAAACAAAAACATAAACCTAAAAAATAAACCTATAAATAAACAAAAAATAAAACTTAAACCCTAAACTAAAAAAACCTAGACCTAAAATAAAAACAAAAATACTCAAAATAAAATAAACCTACACCTAAACTAAAATAAATAAAACCTAAACCTAAACCTAAAATAAACTAAACCTAAACCTAAACTAAATAAAATAAAATAAACTAAAAATAAACCTAAACCTAGACTATAAAATAAAACCAAAAAATAAACCTAAAATAAAAACTTAAAAATTAAACCTAAAAAAATAAAATAGAAACCTAAACCTAAACCTAAAAATAAAATATAAAACTTAAACCTTAAAAATAAAATAAAAATCAAACTCAATTAAAAAAAACTTAAACCTATAAAATGAACTAAAATAAAAAAACCTAAACTAAACAAATAAACCTAAAATAAATAAACTAATATAAATAAAAATAAGAAATAAACCTAAATAAGAATAAAAATAAAATAAACTCAAATAAATAAAAAATAAACTAAATAAACCTAAACCTACCAATTTAGTTAAGTTTTTTTAAAAAAACCCTTAAATCCTAAATCTTAAACCCTAAACCCTAAAACTAACACTAAAACTTAAACCTACAACCCTAAACCCTAAAACCCTAAACCTAAAACTCTAAACCCTAAACCCTAAACCCTAAATCCTAAAACCCTAAAACCCTAAACCCTAAACCCTAAATCTTAAACCTTATAACCCTAAACCCAAAACCCAAAACCCTAAACCCTAAAACTTACAACCCTAATCCTTAAATCCCAAACCATAAGCCCTAAACTAACCCTAAACCCTAAACCCTAAACTAACCCTAAACCTTAAACCCTAAACCTTAACCTAACCCTAAACCCTAACAATGTGCAGAACCTTGACATTAGGAACATCACCTTCAACTAGGCTCAGTCTAGATCTAGTGGTGGAGGCAAAGGCGAAGGCAGCGATTATCATAGTGTCGGTGGGGGATCTGGAGGTGTTGGTTGATATGGAGATTGTGGTTAGATAAGCAATGGTTATTGAGGTGGGAGGAGCGACAAAGGTTACAATCATGGTGGTAGCGGGGGGAGAGATCGGGGATATGATGGAAGATCCCACTACTCGAGAGGTAGGGGTGGTTCTGATGGAAACCGGAGAAACTAAAGAACAACTAATCTGATCTGCTACTTATGGAACTATGCCTTTATAATAGAGATGATTCTACTTATCTAGGTTTTTAATTTTCTCTATGGGTGCTCATTTTTTATTTATGTCATTGCTTGTGTCTAAGAAAACTTAGGGTGTGACTTTATTAAAGAAATAAAAAAAAAATGTTGAATCTAAATTTGTTCTCTATTAGAAAAAAACCCTTAAACCCTAAAGCCTAAACCCTAAAACCCTAAACCCTACACCCTAAACATTAAACTAACCCTAAACCACAAACCCTAAACCCTAAAAAGCTAAAAACCTAAACCTAAACTAAATAAAACCTAAAAATAAAATATTTAAATAAAATAAAAACCAAAATAAAATAAAAAAATAAAATAAAACATAAACATAAACTAAAACCTAAACCTAAACCTAAAAAAGAAAAGAAAATAAAAAATTAAAATCTAAACTAAAATAAATGAAATAAAAATCTCAACTAAACTAAAAAATAAAAAAATAAAATAAAAAAAAATAAAATAAAATAAACCTAAAATAAAATAAAAAATAAATAAAAACCTAAACCTAAAAAATAAACCTAAAAATAAATAAAAAATAAAACCTAAACCCTAAACTAAATGCAAACCTAAACATAAAATAAAAATAAAATAAACCTAAACTAAAATAAATAAAACCTAAGCCTACACCTAAAATAAACTAAACCTAAACCTAAACTAAATAAAATAAATTAAAAATAAATAAAAGCTAAACCTAAAAAAATGAAATAAAAATAAAACTCAACTAAATATAAACCTAAACCTAAAAAATAAAAAACCAATAAATAAAAAAATAAACCTAAAATAAATAAACTAAACTAAATATAAATTAAAAAATAAAAGTAAATAAAAATAAAAAAATAAACTCAAATTAATAAAAAAAATAAACTAAATTAACCTAATGTTACCTATTTACTTAATTAAAAAGACCCTAAACCCTAAAACTAACCTTAAACCCTAAACCTACAATCTTAAACCTACAACCCTAAACCCTAAACCCTAAATCATAAACTATAAACCCTAAACCATAAATGTTAAACCATAAACTTTAAACCATAAACCCTAAAATCCTAAATTCCAAAGCCTAAACCCTAAAACCTATAACCCTAAACCCTAAACTTTAAACTTTAAACTTTAAACTTTAAACCCTAAACACTGAGCTAACCCTAAACCCTAAGAATTGGCATAACTTGGATGGCAAGAATATCATCACCAGCTCAATCTAGATCTATGGAGGCAAAGGAAGGCTATATTATAGTGGTGGTGAGGGACTTAGAGGTGATGGTGGATATGGAGGTGGTCAGCAAAGTGGTGGTTATGGAGAGAGAGGAGCTGAGGATACATCAATGGTGGTGGTGGAGGGAGGGATTGGGGATATGATGGCGGATCTCGCTACTCGAGTGGTAGGAGTTGTTCTGATGGGAACTAGAGAAACTAAAGAATGACCAATCTGATCTGCTACCTATGAAACTATGCCTTTACAATAGAGATGGCTCTAGTTATCTAGGGTTTTTTATTTACTCTATGGGTCCTCATTTTTTATCTATGTCATCGCTTGTGTCTACAAAAACTTGTGGTATTACTTGGTTGATGAATTCAAAAATAATAAATGTTGAATCTAAATGTGTTCTCTATTAAAAAAATATAAAGCCTAAATGCTAAACCCTAAAACCTAAATCCTAAACTAAAACTTAAACCCTAAACCTAAACTAAACCTAAACTAAATAAAACCTAAAACCCTAAAACCTAAACACTAAACCCTAAACCCTAAACTAAACCTAAACACTAAACCCTTACCTAAATAAAACTAAACCCTAAACCTAAAACTCTAAACTAAAACACCTAAACCCTGAAATCATAAACCGTAAACCTTAAATAATTAAACCCTAAACCCTAAACCCCAAATCGTAAACCTTAAAACCTAAACCCTTAACTAAACCTAAACCCTTAACTAAACCTAAACCCTAAACCCTAAACTAACCCTAAACCCTAAACTAACCCAAAACCCTATCCTTAAACCCTAACCCTAAACCTTAAATAAAGATGTCATTAGGAGTAGATCTAAAGAATGACCTAATACTAACACAGTTATGATAGCTAAAGAAAATGTCTTCAAGAGACTTTCCCTTGACTATTAGAGATTTGAATACCTAAACCCTAACCATAAAATCATATTATAATACCATACAAGGTATAATGTAGCATCATATATTTGAGCATTGGATGTATTTTTTAGATGTTATAAGATGTTTTGAAATGTTTTAGTATGTTATGGTATTATGTCCTATAGTCTATATTTATATAAATCATAAAATATTGATTAAATAAATTTGATGATGAAATTTTTTAAATTTCAAGTGGGAATTAGTTGTACCAAAGTCATACGCCACTTATATAGTCTAAAAGTAAGATTTTGTGTTCAAAATAAATATTATATGTTTTAGCATAGTATAGTATCTTATATCATAATATATTATTTTGTGCATTTTAAATTCTTTTAGTATTTTACAATCATGCAGTCGAGCCTACACTAGCATTATTTACAAAAATATTGATTTAAACTTTAAAATGGTGAATTTTGGCCAAAGTCATAATAGGTAGAGCATGGCATAATAATATATTATTTCAATTTAAAATATGTAAGTGATATGACTAAAATATATAGTTTTTTATTATTTTGACTAATTTTTTGATTTTTTATCTTAAGAAATCCCTTGTAATGTGATATATAGTATAATATAATATAATATGATATAGTGTATTATAATATAGGATGCCAAAATATAATGTAGCATTATACATTATAGCATCCTAAACCTCAAATATACATGACCCAATCAGTGTATGAAGGTTAATCTAAGAAGAAAGTGTAGCAAGCTCACATCCTCTTAAACGGAGCCAACATGATGTAGCTTACCGGCCACGCAGTAAGGCCTACCAATCTAACAAGTTGCTCATCGGTGCGTAGTGTCCAAGTAAGGAAAGATAGCATAGCAGACTTACATCGTCCAAAGATAGAAGATCACTAGGGTGACACACTAAAGGTCAACGCCGTCGACCTAGAGCGAGTGCCACCGTGGTGTTATCTCAACTCAGAGTAACCTTAGACAAAAGATATGTGTTTATTTTATATGTTTGTGTGTTGTTTGTGTTTGTGTTGTGTCAATGAAGGATAGGACACCATTTTAGTTCTTTACACCTACCCTAAACACATCGTGGAAAATTTACAAACAAGAATACTTTCAACATGGAAGAGATTGAATTCAAAATGGAGTTTTCATTGATGATAATTATTTTTAAACATGATTTATAATATTTGTTTAAGTAGAGCCCATTGCTTGGGAGAATTTAGCGCTCTCCTTTATGATTAATAAGTTGATACGATCCTCTATAGTAGGCCTTCTCTATGGCTAAAGGAAAATCCCAAGTGGGTTCAAACTTTCCTCCCATCTTATGGTGTGCAATCGGTCTCCTTAGAACTAAAATAATGCTTTCTTACTTGAAAAGCTCTAGGATGAACCAATTTGTTGTGAGCTTGAATCATTTTAGTTTTATACAACTTGAGGGTTTGGCCTGCCAGTAGGCATCTCTCCTTCAAACCTTTGAGCTCTTCTAACCGCAACATGGTGTTCTGCTCTATTGTGATCATGCTACCCACAGCTATTTATAGTGATGAGAGTTGGACTTCTAATGGTAGAATGGCTTTGAACCCATACACTAAAGAGAAAGGAGTATACTTAGTTGGATTTCTATATGTAGTGTGGTAGGCCCATAAGGCTTCAACTAACTGCCCATGCCACTATTGCTTGTTATTGTCGAGTGTCTTCTTTAGTATTTGGATGAGAGTTTTGTTGAAGCCTTCTGCTAACCTATTTTCCCTCAGGTAGTTGATGGTAGAATATCTTCAGTCTATGCTACACCTCTGGGCAAAGTTGTTGATCTCAGTGATCTTAAATTCAATACCATTATCAGGTATAATTCATCGAGGCACTCCTAACCTATATATGATATGGTTCCTAAAAGACTAGAGCACATACTAAGCTGTGACCTCTTCGAGCAGAATTGCCTTTGCCCATTTGGAAAAGTAATCAGTAGCAGCTAAGATGAACTGATGACCCTTGGAAGAAGGAGGATCAATCGAACCCACTATACCTGCATTCTCAACACTCGAATGACCATAGGGATGTAGAATGTTGTGTGGTTGGTAGAACAGTGTATTCAACATTGCTGGCATCTCCTTGCCATATCCATGCAATCTTTGAATATTAACGGTCAGTAGTATCCTAGTCTCTTGATCTTGGCTTTGATCTTTGGATCAGATTGGTTGGCTCCACATAATGTTGAGTGTACCTCGATCACGATCTTATGAGCTTTGTGCTTATCTAAACACCATAACCACATATGATTGAAACACTAGTGGTACAAGACACCATCCTTAAGAGCATATGAAAGTGCTCTCTGCTTCATCTGATGGGCTTGGGACTTCTCTTAAGGTAGTTTGCCTTTATTTAGGTAATCCATGAATAGTTGCCTCCAATCTAACTCCTCATCCTTCTTAGAAATGGCAACCTCCCCTTCAAGAGAGTACTTTTTAATGAGTTCAATATTAATAAAGGACAAGACTTGTTTATTTTGGACCTTTATTGATATGGACTCATCCTCTGGACATGCAAACTCTTTGACAAGCTTAGCTAAAGCATACACTATGACATTCTCTCTTCGAGTAATCTTATAAATGATAACCTCTAAGATTTGGGCCAATAACTTAATGGTGTACTTATGGTAGTGATGGAGCTTGGGCTTTATAACCTTATAGGGCCAAGTAATTTGGTTGATAACTAGCTGAGAATCCTTAAATATGTTAATGTTCTATATGCTTAGAGTAATGGCTAACTCTAGACCAATAATTAGAGCCTCATATTTAGCTTCATTGTTGGTGCAAGAATTGGACAGATGGTTTAAAAATCTCATCACATCATAGACCAAAGTTAAGAGAACTATTCCTACCACTACCTTTCCTGGAATAATATATTATAATTCTTCTCCTCTTTGAGTAGAAGCTGCACCATCAAAGTATATCTCCCAGTGGTGAATGTTAGGATCCTCTAAGTTCATGATTTATTCATCAGGGAGATCACCACTAAGTAGAGAGTCAACGGGAAGTGGGTGTGCTACTAAGAAATCTGCTAGTGGTTATTCTTTCATCGTATAGAGGGGTATGAAGCTAATGTTAAACTGCAAGAGAATCATGGACCATTATGCCAACTGTCCAAATAGCATCAGCCATATCATGAGATACTATAGTGGTTTGATCCTAGAGATTAAGTTCACCAAATTAGAAAGCATGTAGTGTTGTAGCTTTTAGGATGTAAAGATTAAACCTAGGAAATACTTCTCATTAGGTGGATAATTAGCCTCAATAGTGATTAGATGATGGCTGAGACAGTAGAGTGTGTTTTCCTTCCCTTTGTCATTATCTTGGGGCAGCAAAGTACCAAGGGAGTCATCTAATGTTGTAGTGTAAAGTACAAGTGGCTTGCTCGGGATAGGGGTTGCTAGAACTGGTGGCATCATCAAGTAATGCTTAGTGTCTTCGAAGGCATGCTCACACTTGTCAGCCCACTTGAACTTAGCATCCTTTTTGATAAGCACTAAGAACGGTTGACATCTTCCTGATAGGTTGGATATAAAGCATCTCAGATACGCCAGCCACTCTTGGAATGATCTGAGTTGAGTTAAACTTTTAGGGGGGTGGAATTTCTAATATTTCCTTGATCTTCTCTAGATAAATTTCAATTCCATGGTATCAGACAACAAACCCAAAGAATTTCCCTTAAACTACTCTAAATGCATACTTTAGGGGGTTCATTTTGAGGTTAAATTATCTTAACTATTCAAAAACTACTCTCAAGTTAAACAGATGGTCTTCCTTATCTTTACATTTGACTACAAGATCATCGACATAGCACTTGACTTGATGATGAATGAGTTCATCAAAGATTTGATTCATAACTCAGTGGTATGTAGCACCACCATTTTTAAGGTTGAAAGGAATGACCTTATTGCAATAGACTTCAATTAGGGATCTAAAAGTAGTATTTGTTTCATCTTCAGGGCCATCTTTATTTGGTTATATCCAGATGAGCCATCCATGAAAGAGAAATTTATCTTTTGGACATGCCTTATTTAAATCCCTAAAATCGATGCATATGTGAATTTGGCCATTCTTTTTCTTAACTAGGATGACACTGGCTAACCAAATAGGGTATTTTTCTTCCCAAATGAAGCGAACCTCAATTAGTTTCTTGACTTCATAACTGACCTATTGTTCTATGTCTAATTGCATGCATCCGGGAGCTTGCTTGATAGTGTTAGCAGTAGGCTCTATTGCTAGTTTATGGACTGCTACATCAGGAGCTAATCTAGGCATCTCTTCATAACTCCAGGCAAAGCAGTCCTTAAACTCAGTCAATAGCCTAACTAAGTCATTGGTTACAATTTAATTCAACAAAAAACTGATGTATGTCAGGTGTGGATCTTCTTCATTTCTTAATTTGATTTCTTTGAGCTCGTCGATGGTTGGCTTGACCTCTACTTTGAACTCTAACAGTACATCTTTGACTTTAAAATCTTTTGGATCATCTGAAGTTTCTAAGCAATTCTCATTAATATGATTTGAAGGTAATTCTATCTACTAAGGCGATTGAGATCTTGCATTTTCTTCATATTCTTTTGAAGTATTTATGCTTTGAGTGGATTAACCCTTTCTTTGCTAAATTATGAACACAAGATAAGTACTAATAAAAAGGTAATTCTATTAAATTTTTATATGAATCAGCCTCAAGTTCTACATCAATCTCTTGTCTTGAGGATGATGCTCCCAAAATGAACCTCTAAGTCTTCACACCTATGGTTGACTTAGGGGCTTCCTAAATTACCAAATGCTTAGCTTTTTGAGAGGATAGTGGGTTAGAGCTAAGGTTCCAAACTAATGCCAAACTGTTTCACATATAGACTTGGATACACTTATGCTTTGCTTTGGAGCCCGGCCTTCATCGCTATCTAGATCAAGTGTCACCTCCAAGAGTATCTACTATTGAGAAGAGCTTGCTGGTGTGCTAACTATATAAGGCTCATCGAATGAACTAGATTCTAAGACTATATGGATAACAGGTGTACTCCTGGTAGCTTGGACATATCTTCTATTGGGTGGCCAATAAAGTGTTTTTCCACCGCTAGACCTCAACCGACTATTCCTCTACTTGGGAAGTCGTGTCGTCCACCATATGTTCGAATGGAGTATCGAACCGTGGCTGGAATCTAATGTCAGGCTCCACTTCCTCCTCTACGTTTATTTTCATTACCTTTTACTTTTACCTTTTCATTTTCTCTTTTATTTTCTTTTTTTTTCTCTTTCTTTTTTTTTCTTTTTCTTTTTCTTTTAATATTAAACTTTGGCAAGGTTTTCAAGAATAAACTTATTGATTTTAAGGGAGGTAGTAAGCCACATCCTCATATATGCCTACCTCATGAAATATAAATGGATTGAGATCTCCTTTAACACAATAGATGATCCCACCTCTCATGAACATCATACATTGATGTAGAAAGGATGGAACTATGTTGTTCTCACGTAGCCATGGTATCCTAAGGAAAGAATTCTATGATGTATTCGAGTCTATAATGTGAAACTTGGCTTTGGTCTTCTAATCACCTATCTCCAAGGGAAACACTATGGAGCATAAGGCCTGTTGACCTCACTTTAGAGTGCAGATTCAATCTTCCCATATTAGACTTAAGAGACTTCTAGACACTAAGACTTGCCTAGTCATAAGACACTTTAGCAATTAGGTAAACACTTAACCTAAGAATAAAGACTTAGAATGATTAACCATAGGATTAGGTTATGCCTTAGGGATTAGGATAATCCACCTACCCTACAACCCAAATTCAAACCATGTTCAGCTTCTCAAACTATACCTCAAGTTCCATTCAAACATCAAATTTAAATCCAAATCCAAACCCAAATTAGAAAACCAAATTCTTGAAGCCAATGATCAAATCCAAACTTGAAACCCTTCTTAAGCCATATGACTTATCTCATGGACTTAGCCAAATCTTAATCCAAATCAATCCAAAATCAATTGATTTTTTTATAATCAATTTATCTCTTTAATAATTTTTTAAAATATAAATCAAATCTACATTCAAATGATCAAAACTAAATCAAATTAAATCAAAACCCTTCCTAAGCCATATGACCTATCCCATGGACTTAATGAAATCTTACTCAAAATGAAGTCAAACTCAATTGATTTTCTGACAAATCAATAATATTTTCAATCATTTTCACAAATTTAAATGAAATATACATTTAAATCATCAAAACAAAATCAAACCATATCAAAATCCAAACCTAAGCCAAATGACTCAACTCGATGGACTTAGCCAAATTCCTTCATTCTAAAATCCAAATTCAATTGATTTTCTCATGAATCAATCATACCTTCAGTAATATTCACAAATATAAATAAAATGTACAATCACCAAGCCAAACCAAAATCAACCCAAGTCAATCGAACACAACTTAACCCTTTTGACTTGAAATGTTCAAATGAACCAAAACCCATTTGAACCCAAGGCAATTGCAATTGAATTTATATAACAATCCCAAATCCATATATAAACCAAAATTTAAGCCAACATAACCTAATTAGTCCACTTGCCCAAAGTGCCCAATTTGACTTGTTTGAGCCAAGTTCTAATCCTACCCAAATTAGATTGAATGAAGCCCATCAAAATCTCCCATAATAATTATTGATCACCTTAGGTTGATTAATTATCACAATTTGGGTCAAGCCAAGTCAACTTGGTCATTCAGCTAAGTCAACTAGTTAACCCATATGAACCCAAACTAGCCAAATTGTAACCTAAGCCAAATCCCTTGAAAATAATGATTCATACCAAATCAAAATCAATATTTGAATATGACTTGACCTTCAGTTGAGTCAAACCAAACCCAATTGGTCCTCTTGACCCAAGTTGACCCAAATAGGATTAGGTTATGCCATAGGGATTAGGATAATCCACCTACCCTACAACCCAAATTCAAACCATGTTCAACTTCTCAAACTATACCTCAAGTTCAATTCAAACATTAAATTTAAATCCAAATCCAAACCCAAATTACAAAACCAAAAGATTTAAGCCCATGATCAAATCCAAACTTGAAACCCTTCCTAAGCCATATGACTTATCTCATGGACTTAACCAAATCTTAATCCAAATCAATCCAAAATCAATTGATTTTTTCATAATCAATTTATATCTTCAATAATTTTTTAAATATGAATCAAATCTACATTCAAATGATAAAACTAAATCAAATTAAATCAAATTAAATCAAAACCCTTCCTAAGCCATATGACCTATCCAATGGACTTAATGAAATCTTAATCCAAATGAAGTCAAATGTAATTGATTTTCTAAAAAATCAATAATATTTTAAATCATCTTCACAAAATTAAATAAAATATACATTTAAATCATCAAAATTAAATCAAACCATATCAAAATCAAACCTAAGCCAAATGACTCAACTCAATGGACTTAGCCAAATTTCTTCATTCCAAAATCCAAATTCAATTGATTTTCTCATGAATCAATAATACCTTCAATCATATTCACAAATATAAATAAAATGTACAATCATCAAGCCAAACCAAAATCAACCCAAGTCAAACACAACTTAACCCATTTTGACTTGAAATGTTCAAATGAACCAAAACCCATTTGAACCCAAGGCAATTGTAATTGAATTTATATATCAATCCCAAATCCATATATAAACCAAATTTAAGCCAACATAACCCAATTAATTCCACTTGCCCAAAGTGGCCAATTTGACTTGTTTGAGCCAAGTTCTAATCCTACCCAAATTAGATTGAATGAAGCCCATCAAAATCTTCCATCATTATTGATCACCTTAGGTTGATCAATTATCACAAATAGCAAGTCAACTTGGTCATTCAACTAAGTCAACCAGTTAACCTATATGAACCCAAACTAACCAAATTGTAACCAAAGCCAAATCCCTTGAAACCAATGATTCATACCAAATCAAAATCAATATTTGAATATGACTTGACCTTCAATTGAGTCAAACCAAACCCAATTGGTCCTCTTGACCCAAGTTGACCCAAATAGACCTAAAAGACCAAATTGGGTCAAATAAAAATATAAACCAAATTGATTGCAACCATTAGCTCAAGTTCAATCCAAATTTATTGTTAAACTTGATCAATGCCATGGTCGGACCCAATTGACCTACTTAGCCCAAATTGACCTAAAGGTTTAAGTTGGCCTAAACCAAAACAAAATCCAAATTAATTGAAACTAAAGCCTACAATAGTTTTCAATTGGTCAACTAAACCCAAATCAACACCCAACCTAGCCAATTTGGAATTTGGTCAGATTGGTTAACTTAATCCATTTTACCCAAATGAATTCAAATGATACAAAATCAAATCTAAACCAAACTAAACCAAACTAGTTGAACAAAAAGATCCCAAATGATCATATCAACTTAACCCAACCCTTGGTTTGTCCAAATTTCACCAATTGGTCAACTTGACCCAACCTAACCCAATTTGAGCTAAATGTATCAAACTGTGCCAAAACTAACCAAATCAACTCCAATTGACTTGAAATTTTGGCTAACCAAGATTTGGCTCATTTCAAATATGCGCAAATCAAATCCAATGTTAAATGATCATTCTACCCTTGGATCAAGGGCATCACATGAGACAAATCACCCAAGTAAGTGGTCATTTCCATTCCTTGGCCACTTGGTACTCTCCCCATGGTCCACTTAGGCACCTAACCCACTGCCCAACCTAACTCAAGGGGTGGTTGGGTTAGCCATGACCTATGGGTGGGGAAATCATCTCACCCTCCCCATTGGAGCATTTGAAACCCATAAGACACCCATGATTCTTCCTTGGCAGCCACCTTCACAGCTTCAACCAACCAAGCCAACTCACCACCCTACAACCCACAACTCGAAAATGGCGGGATGGCACTAGAAGCAAACTGATCCCACCATCCGATCAAGAAGTGGGGGGGGGTATACACCCACTCCTTTCCACTCAAACACCCATAAAAATCAATCCTGAAAGCCCTAGCTACCCAAGATAAGCCACTACAACCATTCCCTGAGCTCCTAAGTTCATTCCTTGATCAGATAATGCCATTCCAGTCAGTCCCAAAATAAGACACTCCCATTTCTGACATAACTTCCCTATTTCTGCATCAAACTAAAATCAACTTTACATGCACCTTCCCTAGGCCTCATCGAGCAAAAATAAATCATCTCCCAAGTTTCCTGAGCACCAGAGGTGGGACTTCAATCAAAGTTGAGCTCCAAATCATCAGTTCATGGATTTTTGAGAGAACATTGAGGAATTGATCTAATTGCTACTCAATAAGGCTTTGTTTCCACTAGAGGAAGCTTCTTCAATTGTTTAAGCCAATGGTCTTGAGCTCTGATGAGGTATGCTTCCAAAAATGATCCTTAGGCAAAAATGGGTTGGAGCTTTTTAAAGAAAACTTGCATCTCATGTAATCTTGGCCATTGGATGCCCTCCGATTGATGTCATGAAGGTGTGGGATCCTTTTGGAGTTGATCTGAGCTCAGGTAAGCTCAGATCAAGTGAGCAATGGAAGATGAACTCCATTCTCCCTCACTCGTGTGATGTTAGATCACGTACCATCTATTCTGCATGATCAGAATGGCCGGTCGTGATTAGATCTGCTAGATCAATCAAATTTAATCCTATTAAGCTATGGGATTAATCATAGTTATCTTATCTTATATCGGACGGCAGAGGATAAAGCACGTCTGCCACTGCCAAGTAGGCACTTAGTTAGATAAGTTTTAAGTAGCCAATCCCACGGTGTCACATGGAAAGCATGTTCCATCAACGCACCACATGGCGCCAATAGGATTAGTCTTTAATTAGGCTTAATAAATCATTTTTAAGGGTTGAAACTTCTAAAAATCATAAAACATCATAGAAAAATAATGAAAATGCAAATAAATACTCATTTTAAAAGTATTATAGAGGATAATTAATTAAAAATGATCTTAACTAATTTTGAATAGTAATTAAGGTTTAATTAAAGTTTAATTATAAAATTAATTAGCTTAATTACTCTTTAATTACTTGAGTGATTAATCCCAAATTTTTTGGGTTAGTTTAATGGGATGACCTATACCTCCCAAGATTTTCTTGGGATTTATTGTTCACTTAATTAAGAAAATTGACTAACTAAACCTTAACTACTTTTTAAGTTAATTAATGATTAATTAAACCCATAAACAGTAATAAATTGGTTAATTAAGTTTATTAATCATTGTTCAATAGTAAGTTAACTAAGGAATAGGGTTGGAACCCCTTTCCCTAAGTTCATTTCACCCTTTTTTAAAATTAAATTAATTAAGATTTAACTAATTAATTAAATCACTTAATCACATTAAAATCATAATCACATTAGACCTTAATTACATAAATCAAGGGGTAGATCTTTAGGTGTTTAATAACCTAAAGGATTTTAATGAAATTATAGTTATTCCACATGTGTGGGAAATAATAAGAGTAATTAATTAAGTCCCTTAACTTAATTAACTATTACTCATGAGCCAATTACTTTAGGCCCGTCTTATTTCTTAGGATCATTGCAAGTTTATTTTACATGAATATCATGTTGGCTCATAATTATTTAGTTATTTACTTTAAGGTGATATAGGGAAGGGTAATTAATTAATCTAATTAAGGGTTCAACTTAATTAACCCATAATATTAGCTTAATTACATTTCCTTAAATTAAATCAAATAACTAATCTAGGAATGGGTTTAAAATAACAAGTGATGATTTCCCTTCTCCTCTTTAAATTAAATCAAATCCAAAACTTAATTAATAAAGAAGCTTTGGTTTGCTTTAAATAATCTTATTAATTTGATTGTCCTTAAGAACTAGTTTGATTGAATGAATCACATGCTTATATTTTATTGCCATCTTTCCAATCATGTTAAATTTGGTATGTCATTTGAATTCATCCATCCATCTTTTCAAAATCAAGTAAAATAAAATGGATTTCCTTTATGTAAGCTTGCATGTGTTGACTTAATTTAATATATTATGGCTATCACTATTAAATCTAAATGTATTTTTCAAAAGCTTATAAATGAATAATAATATGTGTTATGATTAGTTATAAACATAAGAATTGCATGTGTTTGTAGCTTAAGTGTAAGAATGTTGATTTATATAATATTAAATGGTAATGGGTATATAGTCTTGACATCCAAGGAACATGAGGCTTTAGCTAGCCCCAAGGAGGTCATTTTATTACCTCACTTCTCTGATTTAACAATAGCACGTACCCATTCGATTTTGTTCTTATGTATTTCAACATTAGAATTTTGATAGAGCTTTAATTCATATATATAAATGATTCAATAAAATAATATAGAATCTTTTCATTCTTTTCTTTCCCTTATTTATTTATACATCCATGTGTGTCCAAGAAAAGCAAGTATATAGTTTAGACATATCGAGAATACGAGGCTTTAGTTATCCCCAAGGAGGTCACTTGATGACCTCACTTCTTAGGTTTAAAAATGACACGTACTTGCCTATATCTTTGTACATGTATATGTATATGTGATTAGTGAATGAAAATCCCATTTTACATTAAAATTGCATGCATTGGTAATTGACTATGTGATTTAATTAATTAGCCATATCACTTGGAGCTTGCTTCTTATGTTCATGTACACAAATTTATATAGTTTGAATGTAAATGGGCATAGAGTCTAAACATCCCTAGAATTCGAAGCTTTAGCTAGCTTCAAGGAATTCATTTGATTACCTTACTTCCCTGGTTTAACAACGGCACAAGCCTATATAATTTCATTCTTATGTCCTTTTTGTATAAGAATTTGGATAAAGTTTTAAATAAATATGTTTAAATAATTCAATCAAATAAAATATAAATTCTAAACATACACATACATTCATCATTTAAGTGTGCTAAAATATGTTCCATGTAGAGATACACTTAGATTAAATCATATGCATGTTACATGTGATTGAAAGGAAAGATTTAATTTATGTCATATGGTAGTAATACAATTAAATTAATCTTAAAATGCCATTAGGTTTGAATAGAATTATTTAAAGTTAACCTAAACCTAGAATTAATTAAATCATTTAATAAGCCATTCATTAAAGAGAACTAAATCAAATTAATATACTTTAGAAAGTGACTTAAGGTAGGGATGAAAGAGGGCAATCCTCTTTTCCTCTCTTATAACACTTACTAAGTGCAATCAAATGAAACAAAAGAAAGCACAAATTAAAATTCTCAAATTAACTAAACTACTTCAAGTGAAATCAACCTTTCATGTTAAATTGAATCCTTCTACACTTAGGAAATACAACACTAATGCCTAACAAGACACTTACACAAGCCTTAATACACACATTAGAATTAAGTTACCACTTCTAGCTCTAAGTTAGGATGGTGTATGATGTGATGTATGTTTTTTTTATGATGTAGTATTTTAGATTGGATGTTAGGGTGTATATTTTGTAGACTAGATGATAGACCAATATTAGCCTAATCATGTTTTTTGTAGGGGATTATACTTAAGAGATGCTTAAAAATAAATTTGAATGCTCTTTTTGCATGTAACTTAAATCCATATGCATAATCCAAGTTAGGACAGGGGTTCTTAGTTACCCATGTGTAGGGTGCTAAGTCTAAATTATAAATACAACTGCTTGGGATTATATATATATTTAGCTAACCTCAATTTTGCAAGTGTAGTTAAATTTACCTTTCCTATATAAATGTAATTTTTTCAATAGGAATTAGGATTAGTAATGGTCAGAAGGATTTTTCTTGGGGTGCCCTATGATGCCTTTGATGTTAGCACCATCCAAATCAAAGAAGGAACCAAATCAGAAATGGAAATATGAAGAAAGAAGTCCCTCATAGAATTTAATACAATTATAATTATTCTTTCCTATTCCAAGTTGTATAAGGGCAGAGCTCGGCTACCCATCTTTTCTCTCTTTGGGTTATACGATAGTATCCGACCTCACCGGCCTGTTATACTTTTACAATATTTTATATAATTGTTTAATGTTATGTATACAATGTGCATTAGGATGACATGCTTTTCATAATTTCTTAAATGATTGATGCTTTAATGTGTGGATTGAATATGATTAGGCTCTTAGGTTAAAAATAACTTTTCTACCCAACTAATCACTCATAACTAAATTTTAAACAACCCATAACCTCATCATAAAGCCTAATACATAAATAAGATAATTAAAAGAATTAATAACCCCTAAACTATATAGTTGTATGTTTC
The DNA here is from genome assembly GCA_021442155.1 of Cymbidium sinense. Lineage (NCBI taxonomy): Eukaryota > Viridiplantae > Streptophyta > Magnoliopsida > Asparagales > Orchidaceae > Cymbidium > Cymbidium sinense. Next base: position 262,997,726 of record CM038214.1, on the reverse strand, counting down.
ACATCATGCATGCATATTCTTTCTCTCTTGAACATGAAGGATCTCCATCCTTGCATAATAAAAAAATGCTTAACTTGTGAGAGCATCCCTTGTGGTGAAGAACACCTTCTTCTAGCTAATTTGACCCATAACCTATTTCATCATGCATTTAGGCATAAGAAATCCTAAATCCTCTGTCAAAATGATCTGTCTAAAACAAAATAAAATTTGAAAATATTTTTCATCTATAGATTAAGTCATAAGCTCTTATCACTCATGCTCTAGACTTTTTGGGAGTGTGTTTAGGACTCTAGTCTCTTTCTAATTAAATAATTACCCTAGCTATCTTGCAATTCATAAGACCAGACTATATAGTTTTAAAATATTAGGAGTTAGTTTGCAACCACTCCAAGTGATTATAAGTCTAAAATTCGGACAATTTATTCTCTCTTATGGAGGTAAACCCTTATGTCCATCTATTGCTTAGATTTTGGTCATGCTTTAGCTCGTAGTAAAGCTCTCTAGATTTAGGATCCAAGGTATTTATTTCCTTCAGGCTACGAGCATAAATCCTCACCTTTTGGGCATTCCCACAACCATGTGATGGCGGATTATATGCCCCAGTAATCTAATTAAATTTCAACTCAAAGCATATAAATCCCCTCAACATCAAAATTATATAGCCCAACCATAAGATAATTTGGAATGCTCACTAGGCTTCCTTATATCATGAGCATTTCCTACATCTTTCATTTGAATTCCAAAAATAATTCTTCTCTTTGAACTTTTCCAATTGATTTTCCAAATGGAACCAATCTTTTGATAGTCTAACCTTGAAAACTGTGGAGATGATAAATGTTTACTTTAATCGAGAGTATTCTTAGGAAATTTGATTTCCTAAGAAGTAATTAACTATGGAGGCTTGCCTCCATAGGGAACTGAAGAACCTGGTTTAATATAAACCTTGCTTAATTCATCCATGTAAAGTAGGGAAAAAATCTCTGGTACATTTGAAGACCCATCATGCCTTAGGAGTCCTTATTATGTGATTAGGTCCATTGTAGAGTGATGCCCTTATCTTCCGAGATAATATATCATACCTCAATGTTGTACCTGATCACCTTAAAAAGTACCCCCTACGATCTGCATGGTGCCCCCCCCACCATACATTTAAAAATATACACTACAAGGCCCACTCACCATTTTGGAGTTTGGAGATGTCGATCCTCAAGTAGGCAAGGGTTATTAGACTCATTATATTGACTGATACACCTGGGTCAACCAGAACTCTGGATAGCCTATATCTATCAACATCCATTGTAATGTAAGGAGGTGATTGTGGTCGATCATCTCTAGGAGTAAGTCTTCATCACTAAATGTAACTCTTAAGATGTCCTTTGAGTGGCTTGCCTCCTCTTTAGTAGTGGTTAGCTGAGCTAAGCATATCTCTAGATCAAGCAAGGCCTTGATTAGATATTCTCTCATCTCTTTAGATAAGACAAGGGCATCATATATGCTTAACTTAGATGGAAATATTCTAAGGTGAGCTAGGACATTGTAATCAACACTGGCTTGGTCCTCCACAAGAATATCCATGGGTGGAGCATCCTATGGAGGGGCTATCTGCTCACTAGAACCAATGACTTGCTTACCCTTATCCTGAGGTGCTACCCTAGGAGGTAAAACTTTGCCACTACGTAGGTTGACAATAGTGACTTCTTGGAATGATGTGCTTGTGGAAAGTTATACCTTCTCATCAGGCATACCTATAGCTTCTCCTATGGGATCCTCAGAGTCGGTTGACTCCAAGTCAATCTCAAGAGGTGAACCTAATTGGTTAAGAGAAGGATAGTCTAACTCTGAATCTAAAAGGAAAGGATCAAAACTACTAGAGCTATTTTTTTATTTAGGCTCGAAGATCTTTCAATAAGAATAAAATCAAGAGCATTAGAAGTGGACAATATATTAATAGAATCAAATTTCTTCATTAATTTCTTTTTAGGTAGAGGTACATGATAAAAATCAAGTAAAGTAAGCAGAGTAAGGGATTTAGGTCCCTTACCCATAGATACAATGCTCTTGCTAGTAGAAGGGGAGCTAGAAGAAGAGGTGGTAGCTACAACGGTGGAGGGAGTACTAGACTTGGAAGGTGGCTGCACAACTGGACTATCCCTGGCAAGTATGGTGAGCAACTATTACTGCTGGGCTATCATCCTCCTCGAGTTCTCCATTGTAACTAGCAAACCTTCCTTAGTGTTGGAAGTTTGAGCTACTTCAGGAACATGCAAAGAAATCTTCTTGATCTTAGAAATTATCTTCTTAGATGTTCGGGAGAGGGAGATATCCTAACCTTTTTTGGTCTTAAGAGGATCGCAAGTATCCCCAAGGATTACTCTAATAGAACTGGATGGTTGTTCTAGTAAGTATTCCTTTGGGATAATTATGGCTCTCAACTTGTAGCTATACTCAAGCTAGTCCTTAAAAGTGATACAATCCACTAAGAGACATGGCCTAACATGTGGTGGTAGGAGCGATAGCTAGGATCAATGTTCTTGACCACTTCCTACAACCCCTTAGGCTTTAGTAACTGAAAGTCTATTTTCTTTAGGAGAATCATAAAGATTTTCCTAACTACCTCTCTCTTGAATGAATATGACTTATCCAATATGTCGGCAAGAGAAGGTGGAAAGTAGCTACCTGGCAATGGATATGAATACCGATGTTGGGTAGACTGCTGGGGTGATGAAAATGGTCATTGGTGGCTGCGGTGGCCGGTATGATGGCTCAGATGGTTGAAGAGGTGGTGGCAAAGGAGGTTGTTCATCTAGTCTCTCATATTGAACTCTAGCTAGTTTCTTCCCTCTGTCTATTAACACAATTATCCCTGGCTTCTTCTCGAACACCTTCTGTGGCTTGGGCCTAGATGATTCATCAGGAAAGGACAACTGTTTGGCTTCCTCTTATAGGCAAGCCACTTTATAGATTAATTTCTCAAATGTCTTGATGGTAAAGCCCTTAAGCATGAAGGCGACCGAGCCATGGATATTATTGAGAAGAATCTCAGTGGCATACTATTCAGACAACTATGATTTGCATTTCATGCTCTGGTTGCACCACTTGAGAATGTAATCAATAAGGGACTCGTTGAGTTTCTATTTCTCTACAATGAGGTCGCCTACAATCACCGTCTGCTGAGCTCCAGTAAACCTCTTGATGAAGAGGAGTTCAAATTCAGTAAAAGTCATCACAAAACTGTTGGGCAGTTCGGCATATTAATCAAATGCAACACCTAACAATATTCTAACAAAATGGTGGAAGAGGCGTGCATTGCTGCCAACGATATTGCAACAGTCGGCTCTAAAGTGCGCATTTCTTTTTCTTTTTCTCTCTCTTTTTTTTTTCTTTTTCTTTTTATTTTATTATTAAACTTTGGCAAGGTTTGCAAGAATAGACTTATTGATTTTGAGGGAGGTAGTAAGCCACATCCTCATATATGCCAACCTCATGAACTATAAATGGCTTGAGATCTCCTTTAACACAATAGATGATCCCACCTCTAATGAACTTCATACACTGATGTAGAGAGGATGGAACTATGTTGTTCTCATGTAGCCATGGTCTCCCAAGGAAAGAGTTCTAAGATGTATTCCAATCTATAATGTGAAACATGGCTTTGGTCTTCTAATCACCTATCTCCAAGGGAAACATTATGGAGCCTAAGGCCTGTTGACCTCACTTTAGATTGCAGATTCAATCTTCCCATCTTAGACTTAAGAGACTTCTAGACACTAAGACTTCCCTAGTCATAAGACACTTTAGAAATTAGGTAAACACTTAACCTAAGAATAAAGACTTAAAATGGTTAACCATAGGATTAGGTTATGCCTTAGGGATTAGGATAATCCACCTACCCTACAACCCAAATTCAAACCATATTCAGCTTCTCAAACTATACCTCAAGTTCCATTCAAACATCAAATTTAAATCCAAATCCAAACCCAAATTACAAAACCAAATGATTGAAGCCCATGATCAAATCCAAACTTGAAACCCTTCCTAAGCCATATGACTTATCTCATGGACTTAACCAAATCTTAATCCAAATCAATCCAAAATCAATTGATTTTTTCATAATCAATTTATATCTTCAATAATTTTTTTAAATATGAATCAAATCTACATTCAAATGATCAAAACTAAATCAAATTAAATCAAATTAAATCAAAACCCTTCCTAAGCCATATGACCTATCCAATGGACTTAATGAAATCTTAATCCAAATGAAGTCAAATGTAATTGATTTTCTAAAAAATCAATAATATTTTAAATCATCTTCACAAAATTAAATAAAATATACATTTAAATCATCAAAATTAAATCAAACCATATCAAAATCGAAACCTAAGCCAAATGACTCAACTCAATGGACTTAGCCAAATTTCTTCATTCCAAAATCCAAATTCAATTGATTTTCTCATGAATCAATCATACCTTCAATCATATTCACAAATATAAATAAAATGTACAATCATCAAGCCAAACCAAAATCAACCCAAGTCAATCAAACACAACTTAACCCTTTTGACTTGGAATGTTCAAATGAACCAAACCCCATTTGAACCCAAGGCAATTGCAATTGAATTTACATATCAATCCCAAATCCATATATAAACCAAAATTTAAGCCAACATAACCCAATTGGTCCACTTGCCCAAACTGGCCAATTTGACTTGTTTGAGCCAAGTTCTAATCCTACCCAAATTAGATTGAATGAAGCCCATCAAAATCTTCCATCATAATTATTGATCACCTTAGGTTGATCAATTATCACAAATTGGGTCAAGCCAAGTCAACTTGGTCATTCAACTAAGTCAACCAGTTAACCCATATGAACCCAAACTAGCCAAATTGTAACCTAAGACAAATCCCTTAAAACCAATGATTCATAGCAAATCAAAATCAATATTTGAATATGACTTGACCTTCAATTGAGTCAAACCAAACCAAATTAATCATCTTGACCCAAGTTGACCCAAATAGGATTAGGTTATGCCTTAGGGATTAGGATAATCCACCTACCATACAACCCAAATTCAAACCATGTTCAACTTCTCAAATAATACCTCAAGTTCAATTCAAACATCAAATTTAAATCCAAATCCAAACCCAAATTACAAAACCAAATGATTGAATCCCATGATCAAATCCAAACTTGAAACTCTTCCTAAGCCATATGACCTATCTCATGGACTTAGCCAAATCTTAATCCAAATCAATCCAAAATCAATTGATTTTTTCATAATCAATTTATATCTTCAATAAATTTTTTAAATATAAATTAAATCTACATCAAATGATGAAAACTAAATCAAATTAAATCAAATTAAATCAGAACCCTTCCTAAGCCATATTACCTATCCCATGGACTTAACGAAATCTTAATCCAAATGAAGTCAAACTCAATTGATTTTTTGACAAATCAATCATATTTTCAATCATCTTCATAAATTTAAATGAAATATACATTTAAATCAAACCATATCAAAATCCAAACCTAAGCCACATGACTCAACTCAATGGACTTAGCCATTCCAAAACTCAAATTCAATTGATTTTCTCATGAATCAATCATACCTTCAATCATATTCACAAATATAAATAAAATGTACAATCATCAAGCCAAACCAAAATCAACCCAAGTCAAACACAACTTAACCTTTTTGACTTGAAATGTTCAAATGAGCCAAAACCCATTTGAACCCAAGGCAATTGCAATTGAATTTATATATCAATCCCAAATCAATATATAAAGCCAAATTTAAGCCAACATAACCCAATTGGTCCACTTGCCCAAAGTGGCCAATTTGACCTGTTTGAGCTAAGTTCTAATCCTACCAAAATTAGATTGAATGAAGCCCATCAAAATCTCCCATCATAATTGTTGATCACCTTAGGTTGATCAATTATCACAAATTGGGTCAAGCCAAGTCAACTTGGTCATTCAACTAAGTCAACCAGTTAACCCATATGAACTCAAACAAGCCAAATTGTAACCTAAGCCAAATCCCTTCAAACCAATGATTCATACCAAATCGAAATCAATATTTGAATATGACTTGACCTTCAATTGAGTCAAAACAAACCCAATTGGTCCTCTTGACCCAAGTTGACCCAAATAGACCTAAAAGACCAAATTGGGTCAAATAAAAATATAAACCAAATTGATTGCAACCATTGGCTCAAGTTCATTCCAAATTTATTGTTAAACTTGATCAAAGCCGTGGTTGGACCCAATTGACCTAGTTAGCCCAAATTGACCTAAAGGTTCAAGTTGGCCTAAATCAAAACAAAATCCAAATTAATTGAAACTAAAGCCTACAATCATTTTCAATTGGTCAACTAAACCCAAATCAACACCCAATCTAGCCAATTTGGAATTTGGTCACATTGGTTAACTTAATCCATTTAACCCAAATGTATTCAAATGAGACAAAATCAAATCTAAACCAAACTAAACCAAACTAGTTGAACCAAAACATCCCAAATGATCATATCAACTTAACCCAACCCTTGGTTTGTCATAATTTCATCAATTGGTCAACTTGACCCAATCTAACCCAATTTGACCTAAATGTATCAAACTGTGCCAAACCTAACCAAATCAACTCCAATTGTCTTGAAATTTTGGCTAACCAAGTTTTGGCTCATTTCAAATATGTGCAAATCAAATCCAATGTCAAATGATCATTCTACCCTTGGATCAAGGGCATCACATGAGACAAATCACACAAGTAAGTGGTCATTTCCATTCCTTGGCCACTTAGTACTCTCCCCATGGTTCACTTAGGCACCTAACACACTGCCCAACCTAACTCAAGGAGTGGTTGGGTTAGCCATGACCCATGGGAGGGGAAATCATCTCACCCTCCCCATTGGAGCATTTGAAACCCATAAGACACCCATGATTCTTCCTTGGCAGCTACCTCCACACCTTCAACCAACCAAGCCGAGCCAACTCACCCCCACCCTACAACCCACAACTCCCTGAGATGGCCGGATGGCACTAGAAGAGAAACTTGATCCCACCATCCGATCAAGAAGAAGGGGGGTATACATCCACTCCTTTCAACTCAAACAACCATAAAAATCATTCCTGAAACCCCTAGCTACCTAAGAAGAGCAACTACAACCATTCCATGAGTTCTTAAGTTCATTCCTCAATCAGATAATGCCATTCCAGTCAGTCCCAAAATAGGACACTCCCATTTCTGACTTAACTTCCCTATTTCTCCATCAAACTCAAATTAACTTTGCATGCACCTTCCCTAGGCCTCATGGAGGAAAATTGAATCATTTCCCAAGTTTCCTGAGCACTGGAGGTGGGACTTCAATCAATGCTGAGCTCCAAATCATCAGTTCATTGATTATTGAGAGAAGATCATGGAATTGATATAATTGCTTCTCAATAAGGCTTTGTTTCCACTAGAGGAAGCTTCTTCAATTATTTAAGCGAATGGTCTTGAGCTCCGATGAGGTATGCTTCCAAAAATGATTCTTAGGCAAAAATGGGTTGGAACTTTTTGAAGAAAACTTGCATCTCATGTAATCTTGGCCATGGGATGCCCTCTGATTGATGTCATGAAAGTGTGGGATCCTTTTGGAGTTGATCTGAGCTCAGGTAAGCTCAGATCAAGTGAGCAATGGAGGATGAACTCCATTCAACCTCACTCGTGTGATGTTAGATCACGTACCGTCCATTCTGCATGATCAATATGGTCGATCATGATTAGATCTGCTTGATCGATCCAATTGAATCCTATTAAGCTATGGGATTAATCATAGCTATCCGATCTTATATTGGATGATAGAGGATAAAGCACGTCCGCCCTTGCCAAGTAGGCACTGAGTCATATAAGTTTTAAGTAGCCAATCCCATGGTGCCACATGGAAAGCACGTTCCATCAACACACCACATGGCGCCAATAGGATTAGTCTTTAATTAGACTTAATTAATCATTTTTAATGGCTGAAACTTCTGAAAATCATAAAACATCATAGAAAAATAATAAAAATGCAAATAAATACTCATTTTAAAAGTATTATAGAGGAGAATTAATTAAAAATGATCTTAACTAATTTTTAATAGTAATTAAGATGTAATTAAAGTTTAATTACAAAATTAATTAGCTTAATTACTCCTTAATTACTTGAGTAATTAATCCCAAATTTTGTGGGTTAGTTTAATGGGATGACCTATAACTCCCAAGATTTTCTTGGGATTTATTGTTCACTTAATTAGGAAAATTGACTAACTAAACCTTAACTACTTTTAAGTTAATTAATGATTAATTAAACCCATGAACAGTAATAAATTGGTTAATTAAGTTTATTAATCATTGTTCAATAGGAATTTAACTAAGGAATAGGGTTGGAACCCCTTTCCCTAAGTTCATTTCACCCTTTTTAAAATTAAATTAATTAAGATTTAACTAATTAATTAAATAACTTAATCACATTAAAATCATAATCACGTTAGATCTTAATTAATTAAATCATGGGGTAGATCTTTAGGTGTTTAATAACCTAAAGGAGTTTAATGAAATTATAATTAGTCCACATGTGTGTGAAATAATAAGAGTAATTAATTAAGACCCTTAATTTAATTAACTATTAATCATGAGCTAATTTATTTAGGCCCATTTTATTTCTTAGGATCATTGCAAGTTTATTTTACATGAATATCATATTGGCTCATAATTATTTAGTTATTTACTTTAAGGTGACATAAGTAAGGGTAATTAATTAATCTAATTAAGGGTTCAACTTAATTAACCCATAATTTTAGCTTAATTACATTTCCTTAAATTAAATCAAATAACTAATCTAGGAATGGGTTTAAAATAACAAGTGATGATTTCCCTTCTCCTCTTTAAATTATATCAAATCCAAAACTTAATTAATAAAGAAGCTTCAGTTTGCTTTAAATAATCTTATTAATTTTATTGTCCTTAAGAACTAGTTTGATTGAATGAATCACATGATTATATTTTATTGTCATCTTTTCAATCATGTTAAATTTGGTATGTCATTTGAATTCATGCATCCATATTTTCAAAATCAAGTAAAATAAAATGGATTTCCTTTATGTAAGCTTGCACGTGTTAACTTAATTTAATATATGTGTGGCTATTATCACTACTAAATCCAAATGTTCTTTTCAAAAGCTTATAAATGAATAATAATATGTTTTATGATGCTAGTTATAAACACATAAGAAATGCATGTGTTTGTAGCTTAAGTGTAAGAATGTTGAGTTCTCTTTCCTCTATTCATGTGTTGAATTATATAATATTAAATGGTAATGGGTATATAGTCTAGACATACGGGGAACATGAGGCTTTAGCTAGCCCCAAAAAGGTCATTTGATTACGTCAATTCTCTGGTTTAACAGTAGCACGTACCCATTTGATTTCGTTCTTATGTATTTCAATATTAGAATTTTGATAGAGCTTTAATTCATATATATAAATGATTCAATAAAAAAATATAGAATCTTTTCATGCTTTTCTTTCCCTTATTTATGTATACATCCATGTGTATCCAACAAAAGCAAGTATATAGTTTGGACATCTCGAGAATATGAGGCTTTAGTTATCCCCAAGGAGGTCACTTGATTACCTCACTTCCTAGGTTTAACAATGACACGTACTTGCCTATATCTTTGTACATGTATATGTATATGTGATTAGTGAATGAAAATCACAGTTTACATTAAAATTGCATGCATTCATAATTGACTAAGTGTTTGAATTAATTAACGATATGACTTGGAGCTTGCTTCTTATGTTCATGTACACAAATTTATATTGTTTGAATGTAAATGGCTATATAGTCTGAACATCCCTAGAATACGAAGCTTTAGCTAGCTTCAAGGAATTCATTTGATTACCTTACTTCCCGGGTTTAACAATGGCACAAGCCTATTTAATTTCATTCTTATGTCCTTTTTTATAAGAATTTGGATAAAGTTTTAAATAAATATGTTTAAATAATTCAATCAAATAAAATATAAATTCTAAACGTACACATACATTCATCAATTAAGTGTGCTAAAATATGTTGCATGTATAGATACACTTAGGATTAAATCATATGCATGTTACATGTGATTGAAAGGAAGATTTAATTTATGTCATATGGTAGTAATACAATTAAATTAATCTTAAAATGCCATTAGTTTTGAATAGAATTATTTAAAGTTAACCTAAACCTAGAATTAATTAAATCCTTTAATAAGCCATTCATTAAATAGAACTAAATCAAATTAATATACTTTAGAAAATGACTTAAGGTAGGGATGAAAGAGGGCAATCCTCTTTTCCTCTCTTTATAACACTTAGTTACTAAGTGCAATCAAATGAAACAAAAGAAAGCACAAATTAAAATTCTCAAATTAACTAAACTACTTCAAGTGAAATCAACCTTTCATGTTAAATTGAATCCTTCTACACTTAGGAAATACAACACTAATGCCTAACAAGACTTACCACACAAGCCTTAATACACACATTAGAATTAAGTTACCACTTCTAAGTTAGATGGTGTATGATGTGATGTATGTTTTGTTTTATGATGTAGTATTTTAGATTGGATGTTAGGGTGTATGCTTCGTAGACTAGATGATAGACCAATATTAGCCTAATCATGTTTTTTGTAGGGGATTATTCTTAGGAGATGCTTTAAAATAAATTTGAATGCTCTATTTTCATGTAACTTAAATCCATATGCATAATCCAAGTTAGGACAGGCGTGCTTAGTTACCCATGTGTAGGGTGCTAAGTCTAAATTACAGATACAACTTCTTGGGATTATATGTATATTTAGCTAACCTCAATTTTGCAAGTGTAGTTAAATTTACCTTTCCCATATAAATGTAATTTTTTTAATAGGAATTAGGATTAGTGCTATGGAGGATTAGGATGAGTAATGGTCAGAAGGATTTTTCTTGGGGTGCTATATGATGTCTTTGATGTTAGCACCATCCAAATCAAGGAAGGAACCAAATCAGAAATGGAAATATAAAGAAAGAAGTCCCTCATAGAATTTAATACAATTATAATTATTCTTTCCTATTCCAAGTTGTATAAGGGCAGAGCTCGGCTACCCATCATTTCTCTCTTTGGGTTGTACGGCGGTATCCGACCTCACCGGCCTTTTATTCTTTTACACTATTTTATATAATTGTTTAATGTTATGTATACAATGTGCATTAGGATGACATGCTTTTCATAATTTCTTAAATGATTGATGCTTTAATGTGTGGCTTGGATATGATTAGGCTCTTAGGTTAAAAATAACTTTTCTACCCAACTAATCACTCATTACTAAATTTTAAATAACTCATAACCTCATCATAAAGCCTAATACATAAATAAGATAATTAAAAGAATTAACAACCCCTTAGCTATATGGTTGTATGTTTCACATCATGCATGCATATTCTTTCTCTCTTGAACATGAAGGATCTCCATCCTTGCAAAATAAAAAAATGCTTAACTTGTCAAAGCATCCCTTGTGGTGAAGAACACCTTCTTCTAGCTAATTTGACCCATAATCTATTTCATCATGCATTTAGGCATAAGAAATCCTAAAGCTTATGTCAAAATGATCTGTCTAAAATAAAATAAAATTTGAAAAGATTTTTCATCTATAGATTAAGTCATAAGCTCATATCACTCATGTTCTAGTCTTTTTGGGAGTGTGTTTAGGACTCTAGTCTCTTTCTAATTAAATAATTACCCTAGCTATCTTGCAATTCATAAGACCAGACTATATAGTTTTAAAATAGTAGGAGTTAGTTTGCGGCCATTCCAAGTGATTATAAATCTAAAAGTCAGACAATTTATTCTCTCTTATGGAGGTAAACCCTTATGTCCATCTATTGCTTAGATTTAGGCCGTGCTTTAGCTCGTAATAAAGCCCTCTAGATTTAGGATCCAAGGTAATTATTTCCTTCAGGCTACGAGCATAAATCCTCACCTTTTGGGCATTCCCATAACCATGTGTTGGTGGATTATAAGCCCCAGTAATCTAATTAAATTTCAACTCAAAGCATATAAATCTCTTCAACATCAAAATTATAAAGCCCAACCATAGGATAGTTTGGAATGTTCACTAGGCTTCCTTGTATCATGACCATTTCTTACTTGTTTCATTTGAATTCCAAAAATAAGTCTTCTCTTTGAACTTTCCCAATTGATTTTCCAAATTGAACCAATCTTTTGATAGTCTAACCTTGAAATCTATGGAGATGATAAATTTTTACCTTAATCAAGAGTATTATTAAGAAATTTGATTTCCTAAGAGGTAATTAACTATGGAGGCTTTCCTCCATAGGGAACTTAAGAACCTAGTTTAATATAAACCTTGCTTAATTCATCCATGTAAAGTAGGGGAAAATCTCTGGTACATTCGAAGTCCCACCATGCCTTAGGAGTCCTTATTATGTGATTAGGTCCATTGTAGGGTGATGCCCCTATCTTTCGAGATAATATATCATACCTCAATGTTGTACCTGATCACCTTAAAAGTACCCCTACGATGCATGGTGCACCCACACACACACACACATTTAAAAATACACACCACAAGGACCACTCACTTATTTGGAGTTTGGAGATGTCGATCCTCAAGTAGGCAAGGGTTATTAGACTCTTAATATTGACTGATACACCTAGGTCAACCAGAACTCTGGATAGCCTATATCTGTCAACATCCATTGTAATGTAAAGAGGTGATTGTGGTCAATCATCTCTAGGAGTAAGTCTTCATTGCTAAATGTAACTCTTAAGTTATCCTTTGTGTGGCATGCCACCTCTTTATTGTGCTTAGCTGAGCTAAGCATATCTCTAGATCAAGTAAGGCCTTAATTAGATATTCGTTCATCTCTTTGGATAAGATAAGGGCATCGTATATGCTTAACTTAGATAGAAACTTTCTAAGGTGAGCTAGGACATTGTAATCAACACTGGCCTGGTCCTCCACAAGAATATCCATGGGTAGAGCATCCTATGGAGGGGCTATCTACTCACTAAAACCAATGACTTGCTTACCCTTATCCTGAGGTGCTACCCTAGGAGGTAAAACTTTGCCACTACGTAGCTTGACATTAGTGACTTCTTAGAATGATGAGCTTATGGAAGTTATACATTCTCATCGGGCATACCTACAGCTTCCCCTATAGGATCCTCAGAGTCAGTTGACTCCAAGTCAATCTCAAGAGGTGAACCCAATTGATTCAGAGAAGGATAGTCTAACTCTGAATCTAAAAGGAAAGGATCAAAACTACCAGAGCTATTTTTTTATTTAGGCTTGGAGAGCTTTCAATAAGAATAAAATCGAGAGCATCAGAAGTAGACAATATATTAATAGAATCAAATTTCTTCATTAATTTCTTTTTGGGAAGAAGTACATGATAAAAATCAAGTAAAGTAAGCAGAGTAAGGGATTTAGGGCCCTTATCCACAAATACAATGCTCTTGCTGGTAGAAGAGGAGCTAGAAGAAGAGGTGGTAGCTACAACGATGGAGGGAGTACTAGACTTGGAAGGTGGCTACACTACTGGACTATCCCTGGCAAGTATGGTGAGATTCTATTACTGCTGGGCTATCATCCTCCTCGAGTTGTCCATTGTAACTAGCAAACCTTCCTTAGTGTTGGAGGTTTGAGCTACTTCAGGAACCTGCAAGGAAATCTTCTTAATCTTAGAAATGATATTCTTAGAGGTTCAAGAGAGGGAGATATCCTAACCTTTTTGGTCTTAAGAGGATCACAAGTATCCCCAAGGATTACTCTAATAGAACTGGATGGTTGTTCTAATAAGTATTCCTTAGGGATAACTATGGCTCTCAGCTTGTAGCTATACTCAAGCTAGTCCTCAAAATTGATACAATCCACTAAGACACATGGCCTAACATGCGGTGGTAGGAGCAATAGCTAGGATCAATGTTCTTGACCACTTCCTACGACCCCTTAGGCTTTAGTAACTGAAAGTCAGGTGTCTTTAAGAGAATCTTAAAGATTTTCCTAACTACCTCTCTCTTGAATGAATATGACTTATCCAATATGTCGGAGTAAGTAGAAAGTAGCTACCTCGCAATGGATATGAATACCGATGTTGGGTAGACTGCTGGGGTGGTGGAAATAGTCATTGGTGGCTGCGATGACTGGTATGATGGCTCAGATGGTTGAAGAGGTGGTGGCAAAGAAGGTTGTTGAGCTCGTAGTCTCTTATATTGAACTCTAGCTGGTTTCTTCCCTCTGTCTATTGACACAACTATCCCTGGCTTCTTCTCAAACACCTTCTACGGCTTGGGCCTAGATGATTCATTAGGAAAGGAAAACTCTTTGGCTTCCTCTTGTAGGCAAGCCACCTTATAGATTAATTTCTCAAATGTTTTGATGGTAAAGCCCTTAAGCATGAAGGCGACCGGGCCATGGATATTCTTGAGAAGAATCTCAATGGCGTACTGTTCGAACAACGGTGGTTTGCATTTCATGCTTCGGTTGCACCACTTGAGAATGTAATCAATAAGGGACTCATTGAGATTCTATTTCTCTACAATCAGGTCGCCTACAATCACCGTCTGGTGAGCTCTAGCAAACCTCTTGATGAAGAGGTGTTCAAACTCAGTAAAAGTCATCACAGAACTGTTGGGCAGTTCGGCATATTAATCAAATGCAACACCTGACAATCTTCTAACAAAATGGCGGAAGAGGCCTGCGTTGCTGCCAACGACATTGCAATAGCTAGCTCTAAAGTGTGCAATGTGTTATCGTGGGTTCCCACTGCCATCAAAGATCTTGAAGGATGGGGGTACAAAACCCTAAACAAAATAAAAACTAAAGAAAAACCTTAGCCCTAAACTAAAAAAAAATCCTAATCCTAAAATAAACAAAATAAAATAATCATAAACCTAAACTAAAATAAACTAAACTAAAATAAATAAAACTTAAACCTAAACTCTAAACTAAATAAAATAAAATAAACTGAAAATAAACCTCAACCCAAAGGAAAAAAACCTAAAAATAAACTTAAAATAAAAAATAAAAACCTAAACCTAAAAAATAAAACAACAACCCAAACATAAACCTAAAAATAAAAAATAAAACCTACGCCTAAAAAATAAAATATAAATAAAACTAAACAAAAATATAAACATAAACCTAAACCTAAATCTAAAAAATAAACTAAAATAAAAAAGCCTAAACTAAAATAAATAAAACATAAATAAATAAACTAAACTAACTAAAAATAAAAAATAAACCTAAATAGAAATAGAAAATAAAATAAAATAAAATAAAATAAATAAAAAATAAATGAAATAAACTAAATAAACTTAAACCTACCGGATAACTTAATTTCTTTTAATAAAAAAACCCAAAACCCTAAACCCTAAATCATAAATCCTAAACTCTAAACCCTAAATCATAAAACTAATCCTAAACCCTAAACCCTAAACCCCAAGCCCTAAAAAACCCTAAACCCTAAACTAACCTTAAACCCTAAACCTTAATCCTAACCCTAAACTTTAAACCCTAAACACTAAACCCTAAAATCCTAAATCCTAAACCCTAAACTAACCCTAAACCCTAAACCCTAAAAACCCTAAACCTTAAAGCCTATACCCTCAACCCTAAACCCTAAACCCTAAACTAACCCTAAACCCTAAGCTAACCCGAAACTTAAACCTATACTAAATAAAATAAAATAAACTAAAAATAATCCTAAACCTAAACTAAAAAATAAAACCTAAAAATAAACCTAAAATAAAATCTTAAAACCTAAACTTAAAAATATAAAATAAATATGTAAACCTAAAACTAACCATAAAAATTAAAACCTAAACCTAAAAAATAAAATAAAGAAAAAACTAAACTAACAAATAAACCTAAACCTAAACCTAAAAAATAAACTAAATAAAATGTAAACTAAAATAAATAAAACTAAAATAAATAAACTAAACTAAATAAAAGTAAAAATAATTCTAAATCAAAATAAAAAAACAAAATTAACTAATATAAATAAAAAGAAACTAAATAAACTTAAACATACGAGTTGATTTAATTCAAAAATAATAAAAAAATAAAAGTCAAAAAAAAATCCTAACCCTAAACCCTAAATTCTAAACCCGAAACTCTAAACCCTAAACCCTAAACCCTAAAACCCTAAACAATAAACCCTAAACCCTAAACCCTAAACCCTAAAAGACCCTAAACCCTAAACACTAAATCGTAAACCCTAAACCCTAAACCCAAAATAATAAACCCTAAACCCTAACCCTAACCCTAAACCCTAAACCTAAACTAACCCTCAAAACCCTAAACCCTAAACCCTAACCCTTAAAACCTTAAACCCTAAACCCTAAACTAACCCTAAACCTTAAAGCCTAAAATCCCTAAACCTTAAAGCTTAAAGCTTAAACCTTAAACACTAAACCCTTAACTAACCATAAACCCTAAGCTAACCCTAAGCCCTAAACCTAAACCTAAAAGTTTAAACCTAAAGCTCTAAATAATAAACTTAAACCTAAACTAAACCCTAAACTTGACTCCTAACCCTAAACCTCAACCTAAAACTATACCCTAAACTAAACTAAACCTAAACTTAACCTAAAACCTAAAACCTAAAATTAAACTAAATAAATAAAATAAAATAAATAAAACCTAAACCTAAATAAAATAATAAAATTAAAACTAAATTAAACCTAAAATAAAATAAAATATACTAATAAAAATAAATTAAAATAAAAACTATAAACCCTATACCCTAAATCCTAAAACCTTAAACCATAAACCCTAAACCATAAACCCAAAATCTTAAACCCTAAAATCCTAAACCTTAAACCCTAAAACCTAAAACCTTAAACTGCAAACCCTAAACACTAAACCCTAAACCCTAAAAACCCTAAATTCTAAATTCTATACACTAAACCCTAAACCCTAAACCTTAAACCATAAACTTAAACTATAACCTAAACCTAAACCAAGAACCTAAAATAAACCTAAACTAAATACTAAAATACTAAAACACTAAACCTAAACTAAACTAAACTTAAACAAATATAAATCCTAAACTAAACCTAAATTAAACCTAAACTAAACCCTGGGCCTAAATCAAACCTAAACTAAACTAAATCCTAAACTCTAAACTAAACTAACCTTATACTTAAACTCTAAATCTTTAAACCTTAAACCTAAACTGTTTAAACTTAAAACTAAACCTAAATCTAAGTAAAATATAAACTAAATTTAAATCATACTAAACCTAAACTAAACTTAAACCTAAATTTAAGAGTTAAACCTAAACTTAAACTTAAACTAAACTAAACCTAAAGATAAACCTAAACTAAACTCTAAACCTAAACCTTAAGCTAAACCTTAAACTAAAACTAAATTTAAACTAAAGACTAAATTAATTTACTAAATTAAATAATTTAAACTTAAATTTAACTTAAACAGGCTAAATTTAAACTAAACTAAACCTAAACTAAATTTAACTAATTTAAACTACTAAATCCTAAACTAAAATCAAACTTAAATCCTAAACAAATTAAACTAAACTTAAACTTAATTTAAACCTAAATCTAAACCTAATAATAAATTTAAATCAAACTAATTTAAACTTAACTTACAAACTTAAAGTTTAAACTAAACTAAACAACCTAAACCTAAACCCTAAGCCTAAACCTAAACCCTAAACCAAACCTAAACTTAAACCTAAACATAAACATAAATTAAACCTAAACCCTAAACTAAACTAAACCTAAACCCTAACCTAAAGCCCAAAAACCTAAAAAAACTACTCCTCGAGCCCCATCCTCGTGCTCTAGAAATTTCCCTTTCCCCCTTCTCATTTTTAGCTTTCTGGCCACTCCTTGCCGGCTATTTTGTATGATTCTCACTGGGTTCCTTTTTGAATCGATGGCTACTGGCCTATTTTCGTGCCTTCATTGGAGTGATGTCATGGCTTGGCATCTTCCTCGATAATTCATTGGGGAAAATTGAATGACCCTATGGATCCTACTATGGTATCAACTAACTTGGCTTTGGCTGCTTAAAAATCATTCAAAGACATTCTAGTTTGGATTTCTCTCCCCAATATGCAAACTCATTTCATTAACCATCAATTCAATTTTGCTGTGGGTGCTTTATTTGGTCAACCATTGCAAATTGATCAGGCAACGACGATGAAATCTTATACTTTAGTAGATAGAATCCATGTTGAATTGCACATTACAAAGAAATACCCCAAAGAAATCTGGTTGGGATCTAAAAATTATGGTTATATGCAAAGAATTAAATTTGAAAATTTACTTATCTTTTGTTCTCACTATAAAATCCATAGGCACAATAATTCTGAATGTTTCATTCTTCATCCTTACCTAAAAAAGAAAATCCATGTTAAGGAAACTTCTATTCCTAACCCTAGGCCGATCCCTGTTAAATATAAAAAAGCTACTTCAAAAAAAAGGAATTTTTGAATGTTATTAATAAGGCTGTTTTACATCTTACTTCTTCTATACAATTAAAGGCTTCTAATGTGAACAATAATGGTTAAACTAAACTTTTGGATGATGATTATGTTTCCTTCGATTCAATCCCAGCATCTTTGCCAGCTTTGATTGATGAAAATGAACCTTTGATTGTGAATATAAATGAGGACTAATATGGCTTTAATACCTCTTGATAATCAAGTTGAAAAAACTAATTCTATTTTCCATATTCAGGATGATTTAAATTCTCATAAAGATTTGGCTTTATCAAATAATTTTGGTCATGAAGAGGAAGGGCTTTGTGTTCACATTTGCCTCTAAATAAATATGTTTCTGCTCCCTTTCTTAATATTTCTGGATGCTCATTTGGCTTTAATAAACTCTAATGTCTTGGAAGAAGGAGAACTCATTTCTAATCAAGAGATTTCTCTTAAATTTGTGACTAATGTTGTTAAATCCTTCTCAGATGATGATTATATGGGAAAAGAAAATGGTTTCCAAACTTATCATGCTAAAAAGAGGAAAAAGGTTTAAAATTTCCCTCCCAAATTGCCAAGAAACACTAGATCGACAACGGCCACCCTCTCCTCTCTTAATTAACCTTTTCTTAACCCCTTTTTATTTCTTTATGTTTAATTTTATTATTTGGAATGTTAGAGGGATCGATTCCCTCTCTATTCATAATTGTATTAGAAATCTTTATCGTATACATACTTATTTTTTCTGGAGCCTCTTATTGATGCTAATAAAATTAATCATGTTGCTAAAATGATCAGTTTGAATAAATTTTTCTCTAATGTAAGTAATTGATTTGGTGTTTTTTGAATAACATTATAGAGGTTTCTATTCTTGATGGTTTTCAACAAGTTGTCAATGCTAGAATCTCTTATGGTGATTATTGTGTTTTGGGCTTAGATCTAATAGAAATCTTCTTTGGGATAATTTGAGGAATTTTGCTACCTCTGTATATAAACCATATTTTGTCGTTGGTGATTTCAACACTATTTTATTCACTTCTGCATGAAGTGGTAGTTGCTCTCCTAGTATTCATTCTATGGAAGAATTTTCTAATATGATCCTTGATTGTAATTTGATTGATATTGGTTTTAAAGGTTCTAATTATACTTGGCAAAACTCTAGACTTTGATAAAGGTTGGATCAGATTCTTTATAATACTCATTGGATTACTCAATGGCATATTACTTTTATCGATCATTTAAGAAGAACCTTGTTTGATCATGTTCTTCTTTTGGTTTCTATTAAATATAATTCTAATAGATTAAAAAGTTTCTCTCCTTTAAGATTTTAGAACATGTGGATTCAACATTTTGATTTTTTTAATGTTGTGGCTGACAATTCAAAAGCTCCTTTCTATCTTGATAATTCGATTATGGGGATGAATAACTTTGGTTTAAGCTTAAAGTCTTAAGACAAGTTTTGGTTGTTGGAATAAGCATTATTTTAAAAACCTTTTTGTAAATATCAAAGATATGGAAAAAAATGGTTTGTGATCTTGGGTCTCTATTATGTCTGATCCTTCTAAGATTAAGGACTTGATTGAGGCGAATGATAAACTTGTTAATTTTTAGAATATGGAAGAGACTTATTGGCATAAAAAAGATGATAGTAAACATATTGTAGATGGTGACAAGAATACTAGGTATTTCCCTTCTTTAGTTAATAAAAAGAGAGCTTTAAAAAATATTCAAAAAAATTAAAGATGAGAATGGAGAATGGATTATGGAGAATAATTATATTAAGAATTCAGTTATTAATTACTTTAGAAATATGCTTAATAGGAGTTGCTCTTACGGAGCTATTTCTGAATCACACTTGATTCCTTATATTATTACCAATGATGACAATGATTTGCTTACTATTATGCCTAATGAAGATGAAATTTTTAAAGTTCTTAATAGCATGAACATAGATTCTATTGCAGGTCTCGAGGGTTTCACTACTTAATTTTTTTCAAAATTTTTGGTTTATTATTAAAAATGATTTGATTGAGGTTATGGTTGATTTTTTTAATAGTAATCTTTTTTCTAGATATTTTACTAGCACTTCTATTGTTCTCATACCTAAGAAAGATAAATCAGACTATTGGAGTGATTTTAGACCTATTAGACTTTGCACCTTCTTCAGTAAGTTGATTTCCAAAATTCTTTCAAACAAGCTTAGTCCTTTCCTTAATAAGATTATCTTCTCAACCAAACTAGTTTTGTTAGAGGTAGATCTATTAATGATAACATTTTACTAGCCCAAAAATTAATTCATGACTTAGATGCTAATACTAGAGGTGGAAACATTCTTTTCAAATTCAATATTACCAATGTTTATGATAATATCTCTTGGGATTTCCTTTTCCATTTTTGAATATATTTGTGTTTTATGATAAATTTACTTTTCTTATTAAAAATTATATTAATAATGTCTAGTTTTCTATTTTTGCATAATGGGGAAGCATTGGGCTTCTTTCCTTCTTCCCATGGCTTAAAGCAAGGGGATCCTTTATCTCATGCTTTATTTATTATTGTTGTTGAGTACTTATCTAGGAGCATCAATGAGTTATCTTTAAACAATCATAGTTTGTACTACAGAACTCTTGGTGGTCTTCCTGTTTCCCACTTAAGCTTTGTAGATGATTTCATTATCTTTTGCAATGCTTCTATTCAACATATCAAGAAAATCAAGAATTTTTTAAAAAAATTTGGTTAACAAAGTAGTCTTTCTATCAATGATAACAAAAGCTATTTTATTATTTCTTTAAGTATCTCTAATAATAAAATCAATCAAATATGGCATATCACTAATTTTACACATCAACACTTACCTCTTAAGTACTTGGGTGCTCCTCTATTTAAAGGTCCAAAATTACCCCATCTTTTTGATGAGTTAATTCAAAATATTTTAAATAAAATTTTAGTTTGGGTATTCCATTTACTTTCCTTTGGTGGCATGCTCACTAATTATAAAAGCACTCTCAATTCTATGTTGTTTTATTTCATTCAAACTATTATTCCCACTAATTCTACACATATTAGAATTGATCACTTGCTTAATAATTTTTTTTGGGGATCCAATAATTCTATTACAAAAATGCATTGGACATATTGGCATAAATGTTGTGGTCCTTTGGGTGAAGGTTGTCTTGGTTGCAAACCTATTTCTGAAGCTATGATTGCCTTCTCCCATTTGCTCTAGTGGAATTTTAGAAAGAATGATAGCCTTTGGGCTAATTTTATAATGGAAAAATATTGCCAAGGTAAACACCCTCTTATCTGTGCTTATAAATTCGGTGACTCTTCAATTTGGAAAAGGCTTTGCTCCATTCAATGGGTTGTTGAATCTTTAATATCTTGAGCTATTCTTTTCGGTTCTTTTTTCGTTTGTAAAGACAATTGGATTGGCAATGGATCTATTGACTCCCTTTTATCTACACACTCTACTACTGCTATTAAAGTTAACTCTTTTTGGCTTAACAATTGGAATGAAAACAAACTTGTGAACTACATTGCTATTTCTATTTTTGACAAGTTTTGCAACATCACTAACTTTTCTAATAAACCTGATCAAATTATTTTCAAGCTCTCTTACAATGGCGATTTCATTCTTAAAGAGGTTTGGAATTTTATCATAGATAAACGAAACACCTCTAATGTTTTCATTAAACTTTGGAACAATATCATTCCCATTTCTTATTATGTTTTAGCTTTGAAGATTTTGAATAACTTCATTCCTATAGATTGCTTGATATGGCTTAAAGCATTTTATATACCTTCCAAGTGCTATTATTGCTTTCATATTAAAAATTTTAATCATGTTTTTGTCAATGGTGTTATTGCTTAAAAACATAGGATTTGGTATGTTGATTTATTTAACACTAATTATTTTCATGGCTGTCTTTCATTATATCAACTTCTTAAAGTTTGTTTCCATAAAACTGTGAAAGGTCATATGAAAGTTTTAATTACTATTACCCTTATTTGGTTCATTTGGATGGAAAGAAATGATGCTAAATATTGAGGCATCCCTATGAACCATAGAAGGATCCTTGCTAGAACTAAAGAAAAAATTGATGCTTTGTTTAATGCATATTTAACTAGTAATATTCATTTTAGAGGTTATAATTTTGTGGCTAAAAAATTGGGTATCACTTTGCATGATGACCCTTCCTACAAGAGTATTAGGATTGTACATTGGATTAAGCCTAAAGATAATTTTATTAAATCAATACTAATGTTTCTATTTCCCCAAATAAATATGGTTGTGGTGGAATTCTTAGGGATTCTAACAATACTGTCATTTGTGCTACCCCATCAAAGCTTATTCTGTTATTTATGCTGAGCTCATGGCTGTTAATAATGCTATTGATATTTGTTTAAGCAAAGGCAACTTTAATATTTGGATTGAAGTTGATGCTCTTCTTTTTCTTCATATGCTCAATACTAATAAAATGGGGAATGCTAACTTATTTTATCTTCTTAATCACACTATAAGACTTCTTTCTCAAGTTTGCTACAAAATTTATCACATTCTTCGTGAAGGTAATGTTTGTACTGATTTCCTAGTAATTTGAGAGTTGAATTAAATGAGCTCACTATATTTGATAGCCATAGTTCACTTAAGCATCTGCATGGTCTAGTCAATCTGGATAACACTAGACTGCCTTACCTTAGATTTTAACTTTCAACTATTTTGTAGATCATATTGTCATAGTGGTTTAATTCACTCTATTTTTTGGTTGTTTTTTTCTCATTCTCTCACAAGAAAGTAGTTTTTACTGTTTTTCTTTAGGGTCCTGGTCAGTTTCATTTTAAATGAAAGCTACCTTATTAGTTTTAGTTTATTTATAAACTTAAAAACCCTTCCTCTTTACCCCATTATATACTTGACTAACCCTTATTTGGGTCATAGTGGTGCTATTTTTAATTGGTCTTCAATCCTCTGACATTGGTGGTTTTCTTCTCGTCTCATATACTTCTTTTATCACAACTAGTGATGTTTTGGGGTTTCTGTTGGGTTATGCTGATTTTGGCCTACCCCTTATACTAATTGATGTTAGGTTTTCCTCTAGTTTTGGCTAGCTATTACCTTATTTGAATTGAATTTTTAGCTGCTATGCTTGATTATGTTGGATGCTACTATTTGCTTCTTACATCTATCTAATTATTTTGGGTGGTCATTTTTTCGTTACTGCTATTGGTCGCTTATGGTTTGGCATAGTTTTAGGCTTTTTGGTGGTTGCTGTTCTCCTTTCCTAGTTTTGCTTGTGGGCTTCTTCAGGTTGGTTTTTCCTTCTACCTAGATTAGAGGTAGCTTTTTTTCTAGTTGTTTCCTTCCTATTTTTACTTTTGTGGTGAATGCCTGCTCTATAGGGTTTGGAAGGGGCTTTGTTTGCCACTAGCCTTATTACTTTCCTCCCTAATTTGTTACTTATGGTTGGGTGGTTCTCTTTGGCCTTCTCTACCTTAGTTTTTTGTCTGGCTGAGTGACTACTAATTTTATTTCATAGTTTTTTGGTGATCTCTAGGTGGGTTGTAGCTATGTCTGCTATTGTTCTTTCCCTTTATTTTGGGCTCTGTATTGGGTTAGCCTATTATTTTGGATGGCTAATCCCTTTATTGAATTGGAACTTATGCTGTTGTGGTTGGTTATTAGGTGGCAGCTATTGGTCTCTTTAGGATTTGCTTAGTGTTGGTTTTTTTCAATTATTTTTGGTTGTTTTTTAGTTTAGGTTGGTGTTTTCTTTTTGTTGGTTGTTTTTTCAATTGATTGGTATGAGGATAAGTACTTTATGGTTCTTTTTTCTTCCATACTTAGGTTTCTATTTACTGGAGGAGAGGGTTGTGGCTATTTTTTGTCTATGCCTACTGGTTTACTGGAAGTTGCTCTTCTGACTCGATTGGACTAGTGTTTGCTGAGGGCTAGTTGTGGCTCTCTCTAGCTTGGTGTTTTGGGATTGGATGTTGTCTTGCCTTGGATGCTTATGTCTGGCTAGGTGTCTTGTGATTTAGGTTGGCTGTTGGTATTGACTCCCTCTGGTTTATTTTTCTTTCCTTGTTTCTTGATATTTGCCTCTTAGTTGGTGGTGCTGGATTTGTTATTTTTTCTGCTGCCTTGGTGGTGGTTTTGATAGTAATTTCTCGATGCCCTTTCGGTCTCCCTATGGATTCCTTTCTCTGGTGCTGCTTATCTTCTACTGTTTTGCTATTTGGGTGGAGGTTTTGCCTTTGGATTCTGAATTCTAGTGCTTTGGAGATATTCATGGGTTGTTGTTATGCCTTTGGGACTATTTTGCTGGGTTGTGTTGTTACCCCTATTAATGCTAATTGCCCCTTTTTTGGGTTTGTCTTCCTTTTGGTGGTGGCTTTAGTGGAGTTACTACTTGGTTTTTCTAGCTTGGCCACTGATCCTACTGTAACTTCTAGGTTGTTGGCTTTATGTGATTGGTCTATTGTGGGTTTTGGTTAGTGGGTTGCCTCGGTCTACCGGGTTAGCTCTTTTCTCTCTATTTATTTGGTGCAAGGCTGATCACTATGGACTATTTTACTTGATGATTTGCTTATATCAAGTATGCTGGCTATGACAACGTTGATGTTTCCCCATATCTTCTCTCTAGTTGGTAGCATTACATATGACTATAACCCTTCTCAGGATGTTTGGAT
The DNA here is from genome assembly GCA_021442155.1 of Cymbidium sinense. NCBI lineage: Eukaryota > Viridiplantae > Streptophyta > Magnoliopsida > Asparagales > Orchidaceae > Cymbidium > Cymbidium sinense. Next base: position 262,972,525 of record CM038214.1, on the reverse strand, counting down.
GCTCATATGTATTGTTGCCACTTGAGATGATCTTAACTGAGCCCGAGCCTTCTCTTTCTCAACTCTCCCTAAATTGTTTACTTTATCCTTTTCCCTTTTGCTCTGATTATTGCCTTTGTAGTGTTTTGCAAAATTCTTTTGTAGGTTGGAACTTTATAGATGGAATGAGCTCTACTCAGTCAACTCAAGTGATGTTGCTACAGATCTTGCTTATCTTGCTTTCTCAAAGGGATCAAGAGTTGTTGCTGACTAGTCCTTTTACTGCTTTCATGAGCGGTATTAGTCTTATTCTGTGTCTTTTTCCCATATGCTTTTTAGCTATTATATTTGTTTTTATATTTGTTTTGTTTTCTTTTCCTTTACTATTATACTTAGATGGGGGTTTAGCTTTTTATGTTTCTTGTAGCTTTGAGAGCAGTAGAACTTTGAGCTATAACCCTATTAAAAACATTCTATCTTTTCCCAATAAAAAAAGCCCTAAACCCTAAAAAGCTAAAAACATAAACCTAAAAAAAAATAAAGTAAAAACCTAAACCCAAATCTAAACCTATTAAAAAATAAATACAAAAAAATAAAAACTAAACTAAACTAAAATAAAATAAAATAAACAAAGCTAAACTAAAAAAGAAAATAAAGCTAAAAATAAAAAACCTTAATAAAATAAAATCTAAACCGAAAATAAACATAAAATAAATGTAAAATAAAAAAAAAATAAAAACTAAACAAAAACCTAAACATAAAAAACAAACCTAAAAACAAAACCTAAAAATAAATAAAAATTAAAAATTAAATAAACTAAAAATAAAAACATAAACTTAAAATAAAAATAAAAATAACAAAATGAAATACACCTAAACTAATATAAACTAAACTAAAATAAATAAAACCTAAACCTAAACCTAAAATAAACTAAACCTAAACATAAACCTAAACTAAATAAAATAAAATAAACTAAAAATTAACCTAAACCTAAACTAAAAAATAGAACCTAAAAATAAACCTAAAATAAAAACCTAAAACCTAAACCAAAAAAAATAAAATAAAAACCTAAACTTAGAAATAAAAAATAAAACCTAAACCTAAAAATAAAAATAAAAATAAAACTAAGCTAAAAATAAACCTAAACCTAAACTAAAAAAAATAATCTAAATTAAATAACCAAAATTAAAATAAATAACCTAAACTAAATAAAAATAAAAATAAACCTAAATAAAAATAAAAAATAAAATAAACTAAAATAAATAAAAAACAAACTAAATAAACCTAAACCTATAAGTTTACTTAATTTAAACAAAAAATTTTAAAAATAAATAATTAAATAAAAAAACCCTAAACCCTAAATTCTAAACCCTAAACCCTAAACCCTAAACCCTAAACCCCCTAACCCTAAACCCTAAACACTAAACCATAAACCCTAAACCTTAAACCCCAAAACCTAAACAACCCTAAACCCTAAACCCTAAACCCTAAACCCTAAACCCAAACCCTAAACCCTAAATCCTAAACCCTTACACTAAACCCTAAAACCTAAATTAACCTAAAGCCCTAAGCTAACCCTAAACCCTAAACCCTAAAAACCCCAAACCCTAAAGCCTAAGCACTAAACCCTAAACCCTAAACTCGAAACACTAAACCCTAAACCCTAACCCTAAACCCTAAACCCTAAAACCCTAAACCCTAAAACGATAAACCCTTAAAACCTAAACCTAAAAAAAAGAAGCTAAACCTAAAAACTAAAATAAAAATAAAATAAACTAAAAAATAAAGCTAAACCTAAACCAAAATTGAAAATAAACTAAATAAAAAACCTAAACTAAAATAAATATATGTAAAATAAATAAACTAAACTAAATAAAAATAAAAATAAACCTAAATAAAATAATAAATAAAATAATCTAAAATAAATAAAAAATAAATGAAATAAACTAAATAAACCTAAACCCTAAACACTAAACCATAAACCCTAAGCTATAAAACTAAAAAAATACTAATCCCTAAATCCTAAAACCTAAATCATAAACCCTAAACTCTAAAGCCTAAAACTACAGCCATAAATCCTCAACACTAAACCTACAAACCTAAACCCTAAACCCTAAAAAAATCATAAACTTTAAACCATAAAACCTAAACTAACCCTAAATACTAAACCCTAATCACTAAACCCTAAATACTAAACCCTAAACCCTAGACCCTAAAAAAATCATAAACTTTAAACTATAAACCCTAAACTAACCCTAAATACTAAACTAATACTAAACCTAAATGTTAATCCTAAACCTAAACTTAAACTAAATCTAAACTATAAACTATAAACTAAAACCAAAACTATAAATAAATCCTAAACCCTAAAACTAAACCCTAAACTAAACTTAAATATAACCTAAACCTAAAACTTAAAGTTTAAACCTACAATCTAAACTAAAACCTAAACCCTAAACACTAAACCTAAACCATAAATTTAAAAAAAAAATCTAAACTAAACCTAAATAATAACCTAAAACCTTAAACCCTAAACCCTAAACTATAAATGCTAAATTTTAAAATCCTAAATCCTAAACACTAAACCCTAAACTAACCATAAACCCTAAGCCAACTCTAAATCCTAAACTTTAAAGCCTAAACACTATACCTTAAACCCTAAACCCTAACTCTAAATCCTAAACCCCAAAGCCTTAAACCCTAATTCCTTAAACCCTAAAATGCAAAACCCAAAACCCTAATCCCTAAACCTTAACACTAAACCCTAAACCCTAAACCTAAACCTAAAGTAACTAAATAAATACAAATAAATAAACCTAAACTTAAAAGCAAATAAACATAAACCTAAACCTTAAGAATGGGAAAAACAATAGCAGGAACATCACCATCAACTACGCTAATAAATGTGGAGGTAAGGTGGAGGTAATGGTGGGGAATGTGTTGGTGGATATGGAGGTGGAAATTATGGAGGATGAGCACCTGAGGTTAAAGGTGGTAAGATCGTGATATCATGGCGGATCCTAAAATGATAAACTAGAATTAAGAAATATCACCGCTATGGAACTATTTACATTGAGAAATTAATTTTGATTTTCTATGCATGCTCATTTTGATCTATATCATTCTCTCTAGAAAACTTAAATATGAAGTCAAAGAAGAAATGTTGAATCTGAATTTGTTCTCTTTTAAAAAAAGTCATAAACCCTAAAACCAATACCCTATACCCTATACCAAAAACTTAAACATAAACCTTAAACCTAAAATCTAAACCTTAAACCTTAAACCCTAACCCTTAAACCTTAAATCCTAAACCCTATAAAAAAAACCCTAAACCACAAACCCTATAACCCTAAACCCTAAACTATAAACCCTAAATCCTAAAACCTACAACCTACAACCCTAAACCCTAAACCCTAAACTTACCCTAAAAACCTAAAAATATAAACCAAAACTAAATAAAACCTAAAATAAAATAAACCCTAAACCCTAAACCTAAATAAAATAAATAAATAATAATAAAATAAAACCTTAATTAAAATCTAAACCTAAAATGAAAAATAAATTAAAATAAAATAACAAAAATAAACCAAAATAAAAGAAATAAAAACCTAAACTAAACTAAAAAATAAAATAAACCTAAGAATAAAAAACCTATATAAAATAAATAAAATAAAAATAAAATAAACCTAAAATAAAATAAATAAAAACTAAATAAAAACTTAAACCTAAAAAATAAACCTTAAACTAAAACCTAAAAATAAATAAAAAATAAAATCTAAACCCTAAAATTAAAAAAAAACTTAAACCTAAAATAAAATAAACCTAAACCCAAATTAAAATAAACTAAAATAAATAAAACCTAAAATAAACTAAACCTAAACCTAAATCTAAACTAAAAAATAAAACTTAAAAATAAACCTAAAATAAAAACCTAAAACCTAAACCTAAAAACTAAAATAACAATAAAACTAAATTAAAATAGATAAACCTAATATAAATAAACTAAACTAAATAAAAATAAAAATAAAAAATAAAATAAACTAAAATAAATAAAAAATAAACTAAATAAACCTAAACCTATATACTAATAATAAAATTTAAACCCTAAACCATAAATAAATCATGAAAAAAAACCTTAAACCTAAACTCTAACTAAATACAACCAAGCTCATCCATAAACCTGCAACCCTAAATTCTAGGCCTTAAACTTGAACCCTAAAACATCATAAACCTTTAACCCTAAACCCTAAACCCTAACCCTTAAATCCTAAATAAACCTAAACCTAAACCTAAACCATATAAATATCCTAAATGATAAATGTTTAACCTAAACTAACCAAAACTATAAACCTAAACTAACTAAACTTAAACCCAAAATAAAACCTAAAATAAACCTAAACTATAAACCTAAACTAAACTAAACTAAAATCTAACTAAATCCTAAATCCTACAATCCTAATCTCTAAACCCTAAGCCCTAAACCCTAAACCTTAAACACCAAATGTTAAATGCTAGATCCTAAACAACATTAAACCATAAAACCTAAATCCATAAACCCAAACCTTAAACCCTAAACCCTAAACCATAAACTAAAAATTAAAATAAAATAAATATTAAAATTAAATTTAAACCCTCCTAAAACTAAACTTAAACCTAAATAAAACCTAAACACTAAAACTTAAATAAACTAAACCCTAAACCCTAAACCTAAAACCCAAACCCAAAACCCAAAACCCAAAACCCAAAAAATCCTAAACCCTAACCTAAACTCTAAACCTAAAAATAAACCTAAAGTAATTAAATAAATTAGAAATAAATAAACTCTAAAATAAACTAAAACCTAAACTAAAGAATGGGCGTAAACTTGATAGAAGAACATCACCATCAACTAAACTTGATATTAAAAATAAAAGGGATCCGAGGTGAAATAAAATATGGAGGTGGAAACTTACAACCTGCTGATGGAGAGATGAGGATAAAGGTAGATCCCACTACATAAATGGTATGGAAAAGAACCAAGATCGACCTAAACTGCCGCTAATGCAATAAAGAGACAAATCTAGAGCTTTGAATTACTCTATGCTTGTTCATTTTGATCTATGTCATCGCTATGTCTTAGAAAACTTGGTGTCCCACTTGATGAAAAATAATAAATGTTGAAACTTTGTTAAAAAACTATTAAAAGTTAAACCTAAAATAAAAGAAAATAAAAAGTTAAACCTAAAACCATAAAGCATAAACCCTAAACCTTAAAATAACCCTAAACCCCAAGCTAACACTAAATGCTAAACAATAAATCCTAAATACTATACCTTAAACCCTAAACTCTAAACCCTAAACCATAACCCTAAACACTAAACCCTAAACCCTAACCATAAACTTTAAACCCTAAAACCCTAAACCCTAAACTTTAAACCTTAAACCCTAAACCCTAATTCATAAATGCTAACCCTAAACCTGAAACCATAATCCTAAATTTAAAGTAACTAAATAAATAAATAAAATTAACCTCAACCCTAAAAGTTATTAAACCTAAACCTAAACTTAAACTGTAAGAATGGGCGAACCTGATAAATCTCCAAACAATAAATCTGTCATAGAGGTGAAGGCGATGGATTATGAGTGGCTATAAAAAATAAGGAAATAACAAAATTCAACCATGGTGGTAGGGAGAGATCAAGATATGATACCTAGAGTCAAAGAACTTGAGAAATCAAGAATGGCCAATTGATATGAATTTATGGAACTATAAATTAGAGATGGTTCTAGTGGCTTTGATTTTGTATGCATGCTCATTTTTATCTATGTCATCCCTTTGTTTAAGAAAATTACATGATGAAATAAAAGAAGAAATGTTGAATGAATTTGTTTGTTAAAAGAAACCATTAAACCCTAAACCAAAACATAAACCCTAAACCTAAAACTAAAACAAAACCTAAACCCTAAACCCTAAACCTAAACCTATATCTTATAAAAAACTAAAACTAAACCCTAAACCCTAAACTAAAAACATAAAAAACCTAAAAAAAAACCTAAACCTAAACTAAATAAAATATAAAATAAAATAAACCCTAAACGATAAACCTAAATAAAATGAAATAAATAAAATAAAATAAAACCAAAAAACTAAAACTAAAACCAAAACCAAATAAAATAATATAAAATAAATAAAATTTAACTAATGTAAAAGAAAATGATAAAAAAAAATAAAATAAAAAAAATAAAATAAAAAATAAACCTAAAATAAAAGAAATTAAAAATGAAATAAAAAGCTAAACTTAAAAAATAAATCATAAAAAACAAAAATAACTAAAAAACTAAACCCTAAACCTAAACCTAACTAAACCTAAACCTAAACCCTAAAACTCCTCCTCACCTCTCTGCAATTTTGTGTTCTGTAATTTTCTCGATTTGCGATTTGCTCTGATCATGATCACTATTTTATTGGTTGTGCTTCCTCGCTTATTGCTTATGTGACTTAACCGATCGTTCAATGGCGAGTATCGCCTCAAAATCAGCTCGTCGCTCTGGATGCGCCGGCTTTGCCCACTAATCTTAAAGGTATTTTGGATCCGATTGCATCCGTTAATGCGCCTACTATCAAGTCCTTTAAGGATGCTCTTTCTGGTAAGAAACCTTGCTCTAATGCCTCGGTTAACTTAATTTCTACTTTATTTCATAGATTGCCGGCTGTCATGTGTTATGACCAGGATGTGGAGAAATTAGCTAAGCCTTTTGAGTTCTCTTTGGTTGGTAAATTCTCACTACGATGCCCTACTCTAGATAATATCCGATCTTTCTTCCGTAGCTTAAAGCTTTTGGGAGTCTTCACTATTGGGCTGATTGATCCTTGACATATCCTTATTGTTATCAATGATTTAGACTATTCTGAGTCTTTGATCGTCTCTATTTTGTATAATTGTCAAATGTGAAAATGGTCACCTTTTGATGTCAAAGAGGAATCCCTATTGTTCCTTTATGGCTGCTTTTCCTAACATGAGAATTCACTATGTTACTCACCAAGTTCTATTTACTGGGGCTCTATTTGGTAGACCCCTTCAAATTGATCAAGCCACTACCGCTAGATCTTGGCCATCTATTGCACGTATCTTGGTTGAGATTGACATTACCAAAAAATACCCCAAATAAGTTTGGATCGGTTCAAAAAAATTTGAATATAATCAGAAAGTAGAATTTAAAAATTTCCCCATCTTTTGCACTCACTGTAAGATCCATGGTCATGATCACTTTGAATGCTTCGTGTTACACCCTAACCTCAAAAAGAATATATCACAGGACACTAATACCTCTCTTGGAACTGGGAAAACTAATAAGTTAGGTTATGTGCCTAAAGCTACTCATAATGGAACTCATCCTCCTATACCTACTCCTTTATTACCTACTGATTTGTTTAATGAAAAACATTCTGAGCTTGGTATAAATACAACTATTGAGGTGTGTGAAGAAACTAATGATAACTTACCTAGCACTACTCCTACTTGTGATAATTTGGCTTCTCATGATAATCCTTTGCTCCATTTGAATCTTGATGATAATTTGAATGGGAATCTTATATTGGATCAAAATAATGTTGATCTTTTGGTGTCAGACCAAAATATGAATATGCATCATGGCAATGAGAATGATATTTGTACTATTAATGGTGCAAGAACCTCCCCTTTTATTTCTCTATAGAGTGATACTCAAGCAATCCCAATTTCTCATTCTTACTCTGATACTGAAGAAGGAGAAATCACCACTAAAACATTGATCGCCTTATGGATACCAAAACCAATTCCTTTCTAATGGAGATACTTTGGATACTGATAGATCCTTCCAAACTGTTATTAATAAAAAATCTTATAAAGCCAAAATGACTAATAATAACTTCACTAGAACCACACGTTCTTTTCTAACACCTCAAAAATAATTATGTCCTCCTCTCTTTCTTTTTCCATTTCTTTTCTTTATCTTTTCCTTTTTGGATTTCTTATTATGATTAATTTTCTTATTTGGAATATCCAGGGTTGTGGGACTCTCCCTATCTAGAACCGTGTTAGGAGCCTCTATCGTGCTCATAACATCAAATTACTTCTTATTATTGAGCCTTTCATTAACTCTTCCAAGATTGCTCATGTTGCTAGATCGCTTGGATTTCAAAATTTCCTCTTCAATCTTAATAATTTTGTTTTTGGAACAATTCCATCACCATTTTCATCATTGATGATCTTGATCAATTGGTTAATGTCAAAATCTCTTTAGGTGAGTTTTGGCTTTTCTTTATCTATCTTCTTGTAATAGAGAGGAACATCCTTTGGAATCACTTAAGAACCTTCGCCTCCTGGTTAACCTTCCCGGTTGGTTGGGGTGATTTCAACACTATCATTGCTTCTTGGAAAGGAGGGGAGGATGTTCCCTAACCTACATTCCATGGAAGACTCTAATATGATCTTCGATTGCACCGATTGACATTGGTTTCCGGTGACATGTGGCATAACTCTAGACTTTGGCGATCTTGACAGACCCTCTTTAATTCTCTTTGGATCAACCAATGACCTCTTACCTCTGTTGAGCATTTGAACAGAACTTTGTCTGATCATGCTCCTCTTTTGATCTCTATCAAAACTCCCCCTTTTAACCCTTCTACTCCCTCAACTTTTAGATGCCAAAATATGTGGACCCAACATGGCAATTTCACTAATGCTGTTTTCACTAATTGGATGGCTCTTGTTCACCCGATAATTCTGTTAAAAGCATAATTCGGCTTTGTCATAAGCTCAAAAGACTTAAAAAAACCTCAATTGGTGGAACAAGCATATATTTAAAAATCTTTTTACCAATCTTAAGGCTATGGAACAAGTGGTTTGTTCTCTTGAAGAGGCTGTCTTAACTTATCCCAGTAAGCTTGATGAGTTGAGCATTGCCAAAGATAACTTGATTAATTACCAAAATATGGAGGAAACCTATTGGCGTAAAAATGCCGCTAGCAAACATATTACTGATGGTGACAGAAACACAAGGTCTTTCCATGCTATTTGCAATAAACGGAAAGCATTAAACTCAATTAAGAAAATCAAGAACTCTAATGGTGGTTGGATAACTGATAACAATGAAATTAAGGAATCTATCATAATCACTTTCAAAATTTATTAAACTCTAATCCTTCGTTAGAAACCCCTTCCAGCACCCATCTAATCCCTTCTATGATTAACAATGAGGATAACCATTTGCTCACTATGCTCCCTAAAGAGATTAGTAGTACTCAACATGAACACGATTCTGTTGACCGATTTATGACTCATTTCTTTAAGCATTGTTGGCCATTTATTAAATCTAATCTTGTTGATGCTGTTATTGATATCTTTGATGGTAGCTCTATTCCCAGATATTTTTCAAGTACTTGTATTGTCTTTATTCCCAAAACCAACAATCCTGAATCTTGGGGTGATTTTAGACCTATTAGCCTTTGCACCTTTTTCCAAAAACTCATTGCTAAATTAATTAATAATAGGATTAGCCCTCGCCCCTAAAATCATCTCCCTAACCAAACGGCTTCATTAAAAATATATCGATAATATTATTCTCGCTCAAGAGCTGGTTCATGACATTGATGTTCCTTCTAGAAGAGGTAATATCCTCTTCAAACTAGACATCTCTAAAGCCTTTGACAACCTCTCATGGGATTTCCTCTTTCAAATCTTACATTTGTTTGGTTTCTTTGATAATTTTATCTGAATTATTAAAAGTTGTATCACTAATGTCTGGTTTTCTGTTATCATGAATGGTGAGTCCCTTGGTTTCTTTACTTTGAGCCATGGTTTACGACAAGGTGATCGGCTTTCTCCTTCTCTTTTTATCATTGCTGTAGAATATCTTTCGAGGAGCCTCAATGTTCTTTTCATTAAAAATCCTAACATATTTTTTAAAACTCATGGTGGTTTCCCTATTTCTCATCTTAACTTTGCAGATGATTTTATAATCTTCTGCAATGCCTCTCTTCAACATGTTAAAATTATTAAGAATCTCTTAAATGATTTTGGCAATGTTAGTGGTCTCTTTGTCAATGAAAGAAAATGTTGTTTTATTCCCTCAACTAAGATTCCTACCAATAGACTTAATCAAATCTCCAGAATTATTTTAAGCAAAAATCAACTTCCCATTAATTATCTCGGGGCTCCGCTTTTTAAAGGCGAGAAAAGATCTCATCTTTTTGACGACCTTATTCAAAAAATATCTAATAAAATTTCAGTTTAGGAATTTCATTTACTCTCTTTCGATGGTAGGCTCACCTTGATTAAGAGCACTCTTAATTCCATGCCTTTATATCTCATCCAAACTATTGTGCCAACCATTTTCATCATCAACAGAATTGAGCATCTTCTAAATAAACTTTTTTGGGGCTCCAATACCTCCTCTAAAAGAATGCACTAGACCTCTTGGTTTAAAAGTTGTGGCACTTTTGACAAAGGTGGTCTTGGTTGTAAATCCATAAAAGAAGCTATCAATGCCTTTTCCTATAAACTCTGGTGGAATTTTAGGAGTAATCAAAGTCTTTGGGCTAATTTCATGACTGCTAAATATTGCTAGGGTAAGCACCCCCTCATTTGTCCCTTTAAACCGGGTGATTCTCTTGTGTGGAAAAGACTTTGTTCTATCAAATGGGATGTAGAATCCTTAATTTTCTGGTGCATTAACTCTGGTGCTTCTTTCTTTTGGCAAGATAACTGGAGTGGATGTGGATCCATTGATGACTTACTCTCCACCCATTCCATTGCCGCTATTAGAGTAAACTCTTTCTAGCATAACAACAAGTGGAACAATAGTAAGTTTCGATTTTTTATCCCTTTTACTTTCTTGAATATGGTTTCTACTATTCCTCACTCCAAACTATCAAGACCATTCTCTTTAAGCTCTCACATAATGGTGATTTCAACCTCAAAATGTGTGGCTCCACATTAAAGATACTCATGATTCCTCCTATGTGTTCTCCAAACTTTGGAATAATAATATCCCTACTTTTATTATATGTTCTTACGGCATATTCTAAAAAATTTTATCCTGTTGATTCTTTGTGGGGTAAAGGGTTTCATTTACCCTCTAAATGCCAATGTTGTTTCCATATTGAGAATGTTAATCATGTTTTTGTTAATGGGGCCATTGCTTCTAAGCTTTGGATTTGGTATGATGATCTTTTTAACACTGTCAATTTCAATGGCTCTCTTTCTTTATATCAACTTCTTGAAGTCTATTTTGATAATATTATTAAAGGTCACATTAAAGTCATCACTGTTATCACTCTTTTCTGGTTCATATGGATGGACCAAAATGATGCAAAACATCGTGAGATCCCTATGAACCACGTGAGCATTATTTCTAGAACTAAAAATAAAATTCATGACTTATTTAAAGCTAATCTCATTCATTATAGACAATTCAAAGGCTATAAATTTGTGGCCAATAAACTGGGCTTTAACTTGCCGGACCAACCTTACTGTCAAAATGACAAGATTGTTTATTGGAAAACACCTCTTGACCATATTATTAAAATTAATACTGATGGCTCTGTCTATTATAATTGCTCTGGTTGTGGTGGCATTTTCGTGGTATAGTACTATGTGCTTTTGCTTATCCCTTATTTTCTACACTATCCCATTCTTATGGCGCTTATGGCTCTTGAGATTTGCCTCCAAAATGGTGGCACAATATTTGGATTGAGGTGGATGCTCTTCGATTGATCTTGACTTCCACCAAAATGAGCAATTGTTACATCCTCAAGCAAACTAGATCCCTTCTTTCCCAGCTGAATTTTAACATCACTCATGTTTGGCATGAAGGAAATACTTGTGCTGACTACCTTTCCAATATGGGTGCTAGATCCAATGGTATCATCTTCTTTGATCAACTCACCTTACCCAAACACTTGAGTGGGCTGGTTAATTTTGACAATTCTAGGTTTCCTTATCTCAGAATTTAATCTAACCTTTTGATGTATACTGTCCATTCATCTTTTAATTATTGCCTCTTTATTTTATGGCTTTCTGTTCCTTTTTGTGTCTTTTGTGGATGCTTTACATGGATATTATTTGCTGTCTTGATCTCTGTGCCATAATTTGGTGTTTTAATAGCTTCTCCTTTATTTGGAGGCTCTCTGCTTCTATCATTTACACTGATAAAGGACTGCTGTTGAGCTATGTGCATACTAATACCCTGCATTGGAATTTTGTTGATCTATGGGTCAGCTGCGATTGGTTTTATAACACCACTTATATTTGGAATTTGAATATCAATGCTGCCTTCATTCCTAATCCTAGGGGGCTTAATCACTGCTAGATGGAGATATTTATTTTGATGGGTTTAGCTACTGCCATTAATTTTTGCAACCGACTATTTCTCAAAGATAATTCTGCTTGGAGCATCTTAGTTACCTATGTTGTTTCTATGCATTGTATTAGTGTTCATTATGTTGGTTGCAATATTCACTTTGATGATTTACTGTTAGGTTGTTGGATTTTAGCTGATAATGACTGGTGGCTAGCTTTTGACATGCTGCTTGTCTCCCCTATTAGATCTTGGGTTGCTGCTGATATTCTCTTTGACTCTATCTTTGACTTGACATTTTCCTTTTATTTTTGGGAGTTATCTTTTATTTTATTTTTTTGTATGAAGAGGTTTTTTGGCCTTTTTGTTGATATTTATCTTCTTGGTTGTTGTCTATACTAGAATCTGGACCCCATTCAGCCTACTCTCTTTGGAAACCATTTTCTGATTCAGCAGGGTCCCTTTGGTGGGATCTTGTTGTGGGAGGCTTTCTTCTTTTCTTCCAATTGCCAAGGTTGTTTTTTGCAGGTTTTCTTATAGGATGCTACTGACCTCCTTACCCCTTCTGGCAGACTTATTATTGTGCAGAACTTTGATACTACTTTTGGATATCTTTTTATGCTACTTTTACTTTGCCTGGGTGGAATCTCTGGCATTCTGTTGTTTCTTTCTGCATTGTTTATTTTTTGAACTGGATGGAGTTTCTTCAGATTGATTCTAGCTATTTTTTTCAGCAGATCCTTTTTGTGTAGGATGTTTCTAAGATTGGGGCTTTGGTCAATCTCTTTCACTGTTCTTGTCTAGAGAGAATTTATTTTTTCGGTCGTTTTCTTGCTCCCCAGAACGGTTTTCATGTTTGCCTCTCTTGGTTTTACTTTGTTTTCCCTCTCATTCCTTCTTGTGCTATCAGATTTTCTGATGGAATCTTACTCCTTTCAATGCTATTCATTGGGTTTTGGGACTGTTTCCATATTGTTGTCTTTATGACTTATGGATGTTTTGTTTCTTGATTTTCCAACCTGCTTGTGTTATTATGAGCTATTTTTGATCAATGTTGTTGCCTTTTCATCTTGGTTCTGCCATATTCAATTCTTCTCTTTATTATGGGATCATTTTATGCACTCTCTACTCTTAATGGCTTTTCCTATGGTTGGTATCTCCTTTCTTAGTTGTTTGAATTGGACCCTTGAGGCTAATTGCTATTTCTAGACTTGTTGCTTCAGGTTTGAGTTACTTAATGGATTTTCATTCGCCTTTTTTGAGCCAGGGCACATCTCCGGTGGGAATTACTTGAACTCTTTCATTCTCTAATTTATATCTTTGTTCTTAAAGATTGCTTTTCTTATTGGGTGTGAAAATTGTACCAATGTCTATTTTGAATTTTGAGTACCCCCCGAAGTTTTCTTTGTTTTTCTTCGTCTTTTCTGCTATTCCTCATTGGTTTCCCTCATGCTATGATGGGAACATGCAAATCTTGAAGATCATTCCTCGCTTGAACTTAATCAATGGTTTATCTTATACCGCCAATTAATTATCACCATTATCTTTGTAATTATTAATGTTAATAAGCAACCGCTATTGAACTATTTGAATGTCTTTCTGGATTGGCTTGTGGTGGGGAGCTTTTCATTACCTATCCCTTCATATCTCTACTTTACTATTTTTGAATCAGGTTTGAGTTGGGGTTTTGCTAACTTTCTTGCTTCTTGCAGCTTAATTACTTTTGTCCAAGGTAGGACAGCTGTTGAGCATCAAATGGTTGCAACCTTCCTTATGGTTGTTACTTTGCTATTTGTGAAATCCCATGTCTACTTTAATATCTCTTTGCAAGACTGGAATTGGTTTTTAGAGTACCTTGCACATCAAGTGTTCTTTGTTTTTTTTTTTTGTCTTATTTAATATCTGTTGTTGATCTTTCCTCATTATTTTCCCTCTCTTTATGAGAACATATAGATTCATGAGGAGTATTCTTTTTTTAATTTTAACTTTATATTAACTTTATTGGGTTAAGGTTATTGTTGTTATTGCTTGAACGGATTACTATTTCTACTACTAAGCAACCTATTACTGAACTTTTTGCTCTGATTATCTCTTACTAGAATTTTTTTTGTGGTGGGGAGAGCATCCAAATAAAGGAGAAGCTGCTCTCTACCTTATTTTTACTATCTGTTACTTTCTTTCCAACCCGTTTGGGCTGGGGGTTTGCTGACTTTCTAGTTTCTTGCAGCTTCCTTAATTCACCTAGTTGGCAATGTGGTGTTGCCTATTTATTATTTGCTACTTATGGTCTCCCTCAAAAACTATTTTACTTTTTTGCTTCTCTTTTTTCCTAGCTTTGTTAGACTTATGCGCATCAAGATGATCTTAACTAATTCATATTCAAACCTTATCATGCTCTATCTGAATGGGTGGACTTATAGTGAGCTTGTCACTAATGTTGAATATGATGAACTTTGTATGATTTCATTGACATGGTGTCTTATATGTCCTATATCTAGGATGGGAACCTCTCATTCGATTTTTTGACTCTCTATTTACTGGATATATTTGCGTGTACTAAGGATATCAAGACTTTTACCAAATAGATGCTATACAGATGCTTCCCTATTATCCTCTTGTAGGCTTGCTCCATAGTGTCATGCATTCTCATGTCCTGTAGAGCATTGGCCCTAATCTTCCTTTGGCTTTTTATGTTAATCTCATTGTATTTTTTTGATTTCTTTAATGCCTTCTTTTGCTTTTGGATGTACTTAGATAGGGAATTTACTCCTTAGGCTGATTGTAGCTCTTTGAGTAGTAGTTCTGGAGTTTATCCCCTTTAAGGACCTTGTAACCCTCTTTTTGTGGCAATAAAATACCCCTACACGGGGTTTTCAAAAAAAAAACCCTAAACCTACAACCATAAACCCTCAACCCAAAACCTACAACCCTAAACACTAAGCCTTAAACCCTAAACACTAAAACACCATAAACCTTAAACCCTAAACCCTAAAACCTAAACCTGAAACACTAAATCCTAACCTAAAACCAAAACCATAAATCCTCAAATCTACAACCCTAAATCCCAAATCCCAAACCCTAAACCCTAAATCCTAAACTAACCCTAAACCCTAAACCCTAAAAACTTAAAAACTTAAACATAAACTAAATAAAACCCCTAAACTTAAATAAAATAAAATAAAATAAAACTAAAACCAAAACCTAAACTAAAAATAAAATAAACTAATAAAATAAACTAAAAAATAAAATAAAGCTAACTAAATTAAAAAAAAATAAAATAAACCTATAAAAAAAAAATAAAATAAAAGTAAACATAAAATAAAATAAAAAAACCATAAAAGAAAAAATAAACTAAATAAAAGCTAAACCTAAAAAATAAACCTTAAAGTAAATTTTAAAATAAAAAAAAAATAAACCCTAAAAAATAAAAAAACCTAAAAAAAATAATATAAACCTTTACCTAAACTAAACTAAAATGAAAACCTAAACTTAAACCAAAGCTAAATAAAATAAATTAAACTAAAAATAAACTAAACCTAAACCTAAACCTAAACTAAAATATAAAACCTAAAAATAAACCTAAAACCTAAACCTAAAAAAATATAATAAACATCAAAATCCTAAACCTAAAAATAAAAAAATAAAACCTAAACCTAAACAATAAAATAAAAATAAAACTAAACTAAAATAAATAAACTTAATATCATTAAACTAAACTAAATATAAATTAAAAATAAAAAAAATTAAAATAAATAAACTTAATAAAGTAAATAAACCTAATCCTATCGACCTACTTAATTTAAGAAAAAAATCAATAAAATAAACCCCCCTAAACCCTAAATAAACCTAAAACTTAAAACCAAAACCATAAATCATAAACCTTAAACCCTAAACCCAAAACCCTAAACTCTAAACTCTAAATCCTAAACCTACAACCCTAAACATTCAACCCTAAATAAAGCCTCTAAGTTGAAAGGCTTTTGATTTAAATTTCCTTATTGGTTTATTATATGCTTATCATCTAAATTCTATGAACTACTTTATTTGCTCTTTTCTCCAACTAAACTTGTAAACTATTTATTAATGGGTGGTTCTTCAAAGCTAATTTAAACGTTGTCTTGGATATTTCTA